>JAAEAF010005157.1:0-90467 GCA_011037195.1 Triatoma infestans
GATTGGAAACATAGTGTGGTGCGAATGGCATTAGTCATCAAATGAATCGAGTTTGATTTCTTCAGCTCGGTGACATTTCGAGATGCTGATTTCTGTATTGTATATAGAAATAATATGTTGGTTATACTAAAATAATTTCGAAATATATTATATTTTCAAAATCGACATTTTATAGTCTAGTCTATTTTTATCCTTTAAATATAGAAGAAATTTAAGATTTTGCTGCCTTTTAAAGCAAGGTCTGCATTTATTGTATCATTCAAAGTACCTTAATTCCTGACTTATGGACCGCTTCTTAAGAATTTCATAACAGCTGAAGTCGCTGATTTTATAATTTAATGTATTTATAGATTATACGGCTTATGTCATAAAGGAATAATAAGTGAAACGTAACTTGCAGTTACCTATTAAGTTCATGCACTGTATGTCACTTTTTTTATTTTTATATATATATTTACATATGTAAGTAAATTTATTATATAAATAATTAAAATTCGAAGTAAATTTCCTCATTTCTGTTCTTTGAAATATTTAGATGGCCAAATAACTTTTTAATATTTTAACTTACACAATCCAAATTCACCTTTCCGTTGGGAAGAATAATGGACTTATATCAATAAAGAGACATGTTTTTCTACAAAAATAACACATCTTTTAAAAACATCGTTTGAAAGCAATATGGAATAAAAGGAAATGGTTAAGTATGAAACATTTGATTATTTGCGTTAGTGCACATGTGACGAATCAACATAACCTGCGAGTTTAGTTCCTTCTGGTTTTTCTTTTTTAGGTGAGGGACTCGAATTCCGTTAGCAATTTATTGGTATACTTCTTTATTTTTCTTAAATCAAACGACAGGAAAAATCTCGCGATGGTAGGCACTATTCAAAGTATACACATTCAAAGTATACACAAGTTTGGAAAATGCTTGGTAAGTCAAGGAAGGTAAGTTGTCCAAAATTGGATTTTATATAGTCACTTATGTATCTGTGTTTTATAAGAGAATTAAACAGCTTTTGCTCACTAGGTTTTCTATTCAATGGCAAGTACGTCATTTTTCCTCGCAACAGAAGAAGCCACCCCCATTTAGAAATTCGTTTCAACAGCCTCCCTTATCAGCACCTCTTCCTGGTTTGGAAAATGCTATTTATGCTGACACAAAAGAAGAAGATAATGTCACCCAAGTAACTACATTATCAAATGGATTAAGAGTAGCTTCCGAAAATAAATTTGGACAATTCTGCACAATCGGAGGTATTTCATTGTAATAATGACATTTAAAACTTTCATTTAATGGCGTAGTTATTAAACATTCATAATTCAAAGGAAATGTCTTTTTGGGTGTTGTTCCAATAACTGATTTTGGAAAGCTACAATAAATTGAAGTAATAAACATAGGAACGATTTTTTTATTTTAAAAACTTTTTTTCGTCGCATCGACAGCGGCGGTCATTAGCGCTAGAGTTATTATTATAATTCATTTAGTTCCTTTAACAGTAAAATTATTATGCTGAATAATTTGTTTACTTTTTCCCTCAAATTGGTATTATTTCTATAATTCTGATTAATTTAAATTAGTATTCTATTTTTATTTGTTATTAATATGGTATTTTTGTTGCAGTAATTATAGAATCTGGTTCGCGCTTTGAAGTAGCTTATCCAAGTGGAATCTCACATTTTTTGGAGAAATTAGCTTATAATGTTAGTATTGTAAATTATTATTATTATATGAAATAGCAAAGTACATTCCAGCGTATTAAGTTTTCATTGAGGGATTCCCTAATGACTTCTATTAACTTGTTTTATTTCAAAGATTTTTTGAAAAAATGCATATATTAATGCACTTATTCCTTTACCTTCATTTTTAGGATTTTTTCTTATTTGTTAATTTTAAAATTGTATTATTTTTTGCAGTCAACTTCTCAATATGCTGATAAGGATAAAATTATGCTTGATCTGGAAAAACATGGAGGCATATGTGATTGTCTTTCTTCAAGGTATTTATTGAAACTGATTCAATAATATACTAAAAATTTTAGAAGCTTTACAGTTTTTTTTAATTTTTTAGTCATGTTGCCATTAAGTCATACAGATAAATCAGTATTAATTTTCAAAATAAACTAATTAGATGCGTATTCAACTTTGTATTCTTTAGTATTTGTATGTTGATAGATAAATTTAAAAAAATTAATAAATTGTGCATATGTTCGAATATTGTTATAATAGTATTATTTCTGAAAATATCTACAGGACAAAACTGCCGTTGGTGACCTCAACTATTGTAAAATCGTAGCTTGTAAAATCTCGAGCGTTCCCCAGGCTAATGTCTAATTGCTTTAAATTTGAACAGCAATTACCTTATTCTCTGCATTTTTATTTACGAAGATAAATACAGTTATTCATATAAGGAATGTAAGTTATAGGAGAAAGATTTTCTTTCATGATCCGACGAAGTTCTTGACCTCTATTAGATTGTTGTAAGCGCTTACAACCGGTACTATGATTTAACTTATTATTAGGAATTCAAATGAAAGTTTCTATCTTCCTGGCTTACGGCCATTTCGTTGAAACTCGTACAAACACTAGGAGAACCCAGACGAGTTTTCTGCATC
The DNA here is from genome assembly GCA_011037195.1 of Triatoma infestans. Classification (NCBI taxonomy): domain Eukaryota; kingdom Metazoa; phylum Arthropoda; class Insecta; order Hemiptera; family Reduviidae; genus Triatoma; species Triatoma infestans. The sequence continues at coordinate 2,613 of JAAEAF010005157.1, forward strand.
TGTGGTTGGGTATAAACCGATGCTTTGATCATATTCTATAGGCTTTATATTTGCTGGTCAAATTTTTAGTTCAACATTGAAGAAGCTGCGTTGATCTAAAACTTAAAACAACAACTACCCTGAAGAAGCTTCTGCAAAATGCTCAGGTTTCCTATTGCATGGAATATTTATCCTAATACTATGCACTAAATTCTCATTTTCTTTTTTAGGGATACCTTTATTTACGCTACGTCCGCAGATCGGAGAGGATATGATGCAACTGTAAACATTCTTGCAGAGGCTATTCTTAGACCACAAATAACACCTCAAGAGGTAAATATTTCTTCCTGAAGCTTAGTAATATTTTAATTTTTTCCTTTTCATTGAGTGTATGTGTCTCCGCGACTACGAGACGGAAGAGTCGGTGAAAAGCAATCATCCAAAATTATCAAGTTCTCTTACTTATTAATTATTTTTACTTTCCCTTGCGCGATGTTATCGAATAAGATTTCAGATGATTTTCTTTAAACTTTGTTTCCATACTATAAAGCTAACATTTTTCAAAGAAAATTGATTTTAGCCGTTCTTGATGCAATGGTATACTCTCAAGTGAGCCATTATAATATAATATATGGTGCTACCATTTATATAATGCTATAATTGATTAAATGTTTGTTTAATAATCATTGTTTAAAGAAAATAACCAATTGAAACTTAAAAAATGTAGTTAGGAAATTCTGACACTTTTTTTTATATAAACTTATTCTTCTTGAGATCTCTTAAGTGAGTATTGCGATCGCGTATAATTTTCGATTATAAGTTATTATCAGAAATATTAGGTTGTTGCAAACACAAACCGTAAAAAGGGAAAAAATACAGAAATTGCATCTTCTCCTTTAGCTATAAATTATAACAACCAATAACATGTGTTGTAAAATGGATTTTCTTCGCTATTTCTTAGATATCATGGCTATATGTTAATATGAACTGCCAAAACTTTATGGCCAAACTTAGCTCACATTATCCTTTCACCACTGACTATAAGTTTGTGGAAGCTAGTAAAACTGTTGATTCATATTCCTATTGCAGAGGATTTACTTTACATCAAAATTGCAGCTATAATAAAAAAGATACTAGCCTTGATAATGCAGGTCTCATGCTTTCAAATTACTTATCAAAAACTATGTGAAGTTGGATATTTAGTTCCTCCTTATTCTTTTCCTAGAGAAAAATAATTTATTACAAATCAAAGTGTTTTTTTTCTTACGCCAAGTTTTAGGGGAGTTCTCCTAACAGTGTTCTAGCAGCCCAGTACAGTTGTGATCTACGGCGCCATTCCGAGACGCCTGGGTTTTGTACTATATTAATTTTGCGGCAGACCAATAGATGGTCCTTGTCCATTTTCTCGCCACTGTTGCAAAGGAGACAACCGGGAGGGTCTTTAATTCCAATTCGGTGGAGGTGACTTTGAAGATAGTCATGTCCTGTTGTCAGTCTGAAGTTGGCTACAAATTCATTTCGCGGCAGGTCTGCCGGAATTGCCTCTCTCATATTCCATTGCCTTCCCTACTTTTTCCAACTTGAGAGCAGTTTCCATCTTATGTTTTATTTCGGCCACAGCCTCGCAGTCAGTAGGTTACACTTCCATAGGGTTGCGTTAACCTCGACCCCTTCTTTGCCATTTCATCAGCCAGCTCATTCCCGCTTACACCTCAGTGATTCAGAATCCACTGGTATACTATATTACAAATCAAAGTGTATGTGTGTGTAGTGTACAGCACAGCACTATAGTTAAAAATAGAGAGAATGCAAAACTGAAAGTTCATTTAGATGTCTCCAGTAGATCTGAAACGACCCTAAGTTAATAAAATTCAGAAGTTGCACTTAAATCCAATTTTTCTTTAAGTTTCCCCAATTTTTACTTTTTTTTTCAATAAAATGCTCCAGAAGTTCATTAAACTATTGATATAATTTTATTGGTAACATTTTTCCTAGAAAATATATTTTAGGAAGGTTCGGTTCAATCGTTGGCGCCAAAATTAGTCTTCTTTATCCAGTGTCATTTACAACCGTCCTTCATTAGGAATGATTAAATGGGATGTGAAAATTCTACTATATTTGTTGTTTAAAAGATAGAAAAGATGCAAAAATTCCAAGATTAAAGATACGTAATTAGAAGAATGTATAAGAAAATTGTGTGTGTGTGTGGTAACTACTTTTTTTTTTTGTAAATAAAGTATAATAATTTTTATTTTTCTCCTCCTGAATTTGTAAAGTTTACTTTCAAATTTTAGGTAGAAACTGCTGCTCAATACATCAGATTTGAATTAGAAACACTTATGTCAAGACCAGAACAGGAACATATTCTCACTGATATGATCCATGCGGTAAGTTGAATTTAAGTAATGGTAATGGAATTCAGTTTATTTAATTTAAATAAATTGAGAATATTGTGAATATTAAAGATGAAAGGATATTTCTTTTACACTGAAATTAAGTAATCAAACAGATTTTTGATATGCGTAGTTAGTTACTATGTAATAATGTCACAGTAAGAGATATTTTTTATTCAATTTTGAGTTGCTTTGTTCATAACCGGTCATATCCTTCAATTTGACAGATACCAAGAAATACTTTTAAAAATAAAAAGTAAAAATAAGTTTAAAAATGGAAAGTAATAAGTTTCAGCCGGAGGTGGTTTTCAGATTTTAATATTGTTCTAAAAAATTAACTTGTTTTTCCCCTCAGTATTGAAAAGTTTTGCCTTTATCTTCTTAGCACTGTTTCTATCTGAAGATTTTTTTTTTTTATAACGCATTATTGTATTCACATAAAGAATCAACTCTTAGTTTTGTATAACAGATTTATTTAGCATAAAATACTTTAGATGATCAGGAGGGAGATTCCAGAAATTGGACTATTTGGCTGGTCTGAAACTGAATTTAAAAATGGATTTGATTTCTTTCTTGGTCATATTTTTTTTTTTTATTGTTTAATTGTGGCAAGGGGTTGGTTTTTAAAGTTTATAATTTATCAAAATGACACAGCTGACTGAGATCTATTAGAGGCAAAAAAATCACAATTTGAATTTAGCCAGTTGTTTAATCTGCCTCACTTATATGGGTTGAGATCATGTTTTTCAATCTGATTAATTTTTAAAGGCAGCTTATCGAGATAACACACTTGGTCTTCCGAAAATTTGCCCAGCTGAAAATATCAACAAAATAGATAGAAGTATACTTCTTCAGTATCTGAAAATTCATTACGTTCCCAGCAGAATGGTAGTAGCCGGTGTGGGGATTGATCACAATCAACTAGTTGATTCCGTGCAGAAGTGAGTAAATGTTGTTAGTTTAAACAAACAGTCATAAAGTAAGTAATCATTAATTCTATTATGAAAGTTAACATATTATTCTTTTTCCATTTTTGTTTAAAGATATTTTGTTGATAAACCTCCAGTCTGGGGTGTTGATGATGGAACAAGTGTAAAGAAAATAGACCATTCTATATCACAATATACAGGAGGGATAATTCAAGTATGTATTTACTTAATATGATTTTACTTTTACTTTATCAAAATCCTTATAAAAAATGTTAATGATTAAAAATTTAATTAAGTTTCTGATGAAATACTGTATGATAGGAAGACTGTAAGATTCCATTACATATGGGACCTTCAGGACTACCAGAACTAGCACATGTTGTGATTGGTTTGGAAGGTTGTAGTCATCAAGATCCTGACTTCATTCCCATGTGTGTTCTAAGTGTAATGATGGGTGGAGGAGGTAGTTTCAGCGCAGGTGGTCCAGGAAAGGGAATGTACACGAGGCTGTACACCAATGTCCTTAACAGGTATTATTTTTATTATAGTATTTTATTAATTTTTATTCATTATTATTTCATGATCATCGGAAGCGGAGGATTCGAGAAAGAAAAATTACGTACATTTTAAACTTTATTTCCCTCTTGGTTACTACAAGAGGAACTGGCAGGGGGTTAGATTAACATCAGACCATCTTACCGGCACAGATAATGCTTTATATGGATAGTGTCTTATGTTTCGCAATTTTCTTTAAATTGAGCTTAATCGAATTGTCAGAATGTTTTATGCTAACAATACAAGATGTTCTAGTTTAGGAGTTTGATCATTAGAAGTAACAAATTTGTTCATCTTGCCGAACGTTTCGAGATATTTATTTATACATTCTTGGCTTGAAAATAGAGGAACTCTAATCACTTAAGAATTAGTTGTTTTTAATTTTATTGAACTTTTTTTTTTTTAAATTTAAGCCAGTACTTCCTCCAGTTCACTATAATATTGGCTTTTTAGCAGTTATTCTGTTATACTCCGGATCATGCTCTTCATTACTACATTTACTATAAGTTGCAATGCCTGCCCAATTAATTTTATGGATGAATTTTTTGCAAATTTCTAAACTTCAAATGACACGTCCCTCTAAAGGTGACTTTGACTTCTCTTAGTGTCATTTGTTAAGTATTCCACTCTAAAATTACATTTAAAAGTGTTTATAAAAACTTGTTTGAATCCTGTTTTAATCATCCACTTGGTACCTGAGGCCGTAATATAGGTGATTATACTAGATTTCCTTCATCTGCCTGAAAGTAATAGAAAAACGTTTATGATAAATTTCAGATATCATTGGATGTTTAATGCTACTGCTTATAATCAGACCTACTCCGATTCTGGTTTATTTTATATACACGCAAGTGCACCACCTAATCATGTAAGAGACATAATTGACGTTATTACTAAAGAAATGTCTGCGATGGCAGGAGAAGTCGGCAACACTGAATTAAGGGTAAGATTCCTATTTTGTAAAAAGTTATTTAAAAATGTTGTATGTTAAATATTATATTATTTGAAAATAATTTAGAGAGCAAAAACACAATTGCAATCGATGATTTTAATGAATCTGGAGGCTCGACCAGTTGTGTTTGAAGACATAGCTAGGCAAGTTTTAGCAGTTGGTCATCGAAAATTACCTTCAACTTTCATTCAAGAAATAGGTGAGTTATTAATTATTTAAGCTATTTATGCATAAAAATGAATTACTTTTACATTATTGTTATATTGCAGAAAACGTAACTAAGGCTGATATTGAACGAATAGCAACCAGGCTGTTAAAATCCCAACCATCTGTAGCGGCAAGAGGGGATATTAAAAAGTTACCTACTTTATTTGAAATTCAGTCAGCTTTGTTAGATAAAGATGGTTTCCAGTCAAAGGGAAAGCTGTCACTTTTTACGTAATTATTTCATTAATAAAGAATTTACCATTTTGTGATGTAATTATTGTTCGAAATTATTTTTCAAAAATTGATTCGTTGCGTAGTTTTATGTAATGCCTTGTCTTTTAAAATGGCGATTGACGCTTTTCGAAGGCTTAATTTTTATTCACTCCATTATGTACAGAATATTGTATATCTACTATATTAAAAATAGATAATGTAAATTTGGATAGTATTGTAAATATAAATCAGTATTTGCAGATAAATAAATATCTCTCAACATAGTTATATAATCGTTGTGGTGGTTGGTTCCGCAGAGCTGGAAAGCATCAGAGACATTTTCCGTGGTAGCCTGCTTCATTTTGTGGTCATCGACCGGTTTCGGGCGTTCGCCCATCTTCAGGATGCGTTTTTTAGACAGTGTGACAACACAGACTCGCACAGAGCTAACTTAGTTTCACACTAACTCCTAGCTAACTAAGAGTTAGTGTGAAACTAAGTTAGCTCTGTGCGGGTCTGTGTTGTCACACTGTCTAAAAAACGCATCCTGAAGATGGGCGAACGCCCGAAACCGGTCGATGACCACAAAATGAAGCAGGCTACCACGGAAAATGTCTCTGAAGTTATATAATCATCTAATGGAAATAGATTGATCGCTTTCCTGAATTGACTTAACTAAATAAAAAGTTAAAAATAAAACTCTAAATAATAACTGAATATTTTATTCAAATTAATCATAAAACGGATCTGGCTCGTATAATTTATTTATTTCTTTAAAATCATGATTCCAATCAGAATGCCATTTTTCCAGTTGTCTAATAAGTAAATCTAGATTTCTCAAATGTTTTGTGATGTAATATCTGCATTTATTTCTGAAGATCTGTTGAATTATAAAAATATAATAATAATAAAGGCTGTTATTTAAATCGGCCATTTTTCATAATAAATCATTAAGCCTATTTGGGACGGAACTTATTTGAATGAAATGAAATTTTAGAATTCAACCTTCTAATAAAAAAGGTATTGCCTAAACAGCTTAGTTATGTTTATTCTTATGTAAAAATTTATGTGTTAACAAATAAATAGTTAATTTAAGTGGATCTTACCCTCTTTAGTGAAAGGACTTTTTTTTCTAGATCAAAATGTAAAAACTCATTCATTTTCTGAAAAAAATGTATGTTATGTTGTATATTTAACCTTATTTCTAATTCAATCTATTTTACTATTGATTTACTTCAGTGTGAAGTAATGGAAAAAAAATAGAGAAAGCAAATAAATTATCTTAGGCTTATTCCTTAACAAAAATAAAGGCCTTAAAGTAATAAAAATATTATATTTACTAGAAAGAATATTAGTTAATAAGATTGATTGATTTCACACACACTGTGACATCAGGCTCCTGCAGCTTGACGAAGTCTCCCAATTTAATAACCCAACACCTCCGAAATCCTTATCAATATTTTCTTTAAAAAAAAAACTCAATCTCACTGAATTTTGTCAAGTTCAGGAACTTGACTTAGCCGGGAGGAAGCTACGGGTATGAGAGATGAACGATTGGGATGGAACTTGTTTTTTACAATATTAACTACGTCACCTTGATAAAAGTTTTAAGTTGGTACCTATCATCTTGGCACCTACAAACAATAAGTAAATTTTGGTTCAAGATATGATCATCTTTATCTGAACATTGAATTCCATAGCAAATTTTTTGAAAATTGGGCATGTTTATTCTTTAAAAATTGAGAGGTCGATATCTTTTTTTATTTCCTTAACAATTTGTCATTTCCACACTAGATGGTGAGCTTTTGTAAATAATTGTTTAACTATATGTCATTATCTGCTTTCTCAATTCAGTCTTAGTTTTTCTGGAGAAATAAAACAATACATAGTAAAGAGAAGAGAGTCCCAATCTTTTAATCCAACCCTAGCCAAATTTTCATCTGAATTAAGAATCCAGGAAAAAATATAGTTACAAAAGATGGTGGAGAGAACATCAGCTAAGTGTAGGCGATGTAGCATCAGTTTATACAAAAAAAAACTTGGAACTACCGCAAATAAAAGGCAAGGATACAAGCTTATTAACCTCATAATTCAAATAATCCAACCCTTCATTTCGCAAATTACTTCGTTCCTCACATATTTAATCACAAACCTATTTCAGAACAACATTGCTCAATCCTAATCATGCATCCATAGACAATATCAGATTAATCAAGTGGAATGCAAGCAGTCTAAAAGCTAAAGCTTTTGAGAAGATACCGGATTAATTTAGCTTGCGTTAAAGAAACATATTTTAGGCCAAAAACACATTTACAATTCCAGGAAGCAAGCATACAGGTTAGAAATACATACTGGCCATGCCTCAAGCTATAAACAATTTACAAAAATTATTAGCACAACTGGAAACTAGGCATAAACATAACAAAAGACACAGGCAATAATTTTTACCCTCCTTAGAATGCATCCAGCCAAAACTTAAAAAATAAATAACAGTGACGTAGAATGGAAGAAAACTTAAAATATCTTGATTTACAACTCGGCACAAGACTAATCTGGATTTCAACATAACACAAAAATTAAAGACACACTTATCAAACTCTTAGACATCCTATCCACTAATTAACAGACAGACACCATAAAAACCGCAGTGCTCTAGACTTCTTTATATTTCAATTCTTAGACCTTTATTGACCATACGCCTGCCCAATATGGTTGGAAGCTAGTAAAACTGCATTGAAAAAAATTGCAAGTATTACAGAATAAAGTACTGCGTATCGCCTTGGGAGCATGTGGTTTATGCGTAATAATCAAATCCACAGAGATCTAGAAATCTCAGCAATCAGACTTCATAGACAGTACATAGATTTCTAGACAACTTACAAAGTACAGACACTGGAATAGACCAGCAACTCGGACAGAAAACTACCCGACGACGATTAAAACCGAAACTACTCAAAACGTACATCAAGATGATTAACCAATTACATTTGAAAACAAATACACATTTTGCATTTTTTATACTTTTGTAAGACAGAAATAAGCTGCCAGACAAATAAAGATAATTTTTGGGTTCGGAACTTTTTTGTCTGAGGGATTGGTTGCTCGTCCCACAACCATTCTTCTTCATCTTTGTCTCAGCGATCTTGCTGAGCATACGACGTCAGTTTGCTAGCAATGGTATTCTACTCTAGCCTCCATAGATCTAGTAAGAACCTAACCCTACTCCTAGTGGATAAATCACATTCCCTAGCAAATACCACTAGGGCCCACTTTCCAATTCTTTTCATATGCCCCGAAAGTTTTGGTCCTGGATCTTGGTGGCTGCTATATCTAAATAACTTTTTGACTATATTATCATCTGGAATCCTGCATACGAGCCCATACCAGCACATTACTAGAACATCTCTAGGAGGTTATTTTTTTTTATTTTGTGTATATATATATATATATATATATTACATTTAAATAATACACAGGTAATGATGGCTAAGAGCAAAATTTTTGCTTACCTCTTTTTCATCAGCTGTAGTAACTAAATCAGGATTAAACTTTAAAGGAACATTAGATATGGTTTTAAGTAATCGAGCCAAATCAGAAATCAGCTCTATATTAGTTGTAAAACCTGTTTTAAATAACATGCCTTCTACTTCTACTTCCATAGCAGCTGTTAAACACATTTTCAAAATTAGAAACTTAATTTTTAAAAGAGTTACGTTGCGAATCAGCATATAGATCAGTTGTACGAACAATATAACTATTTTAAGACATCGTCAACTGAACATGAATGGTTAGAATAAAATGTACCCTATATTGGATTAAAAGAAAATTATAAAACAAGTTTGGTGGAAAAGGCGAATGAAATCCATATCCATAAAAAGCTGGAGAAATACTTTTTTTGAGAAATTAACACACCATCCATTTTCAGTACCATTTACCTACCTACCTACTATACCCCTTGGCGCTACGGCCCTACAAGGACTTTGGCCTCCTCCACTACTTTTTGCCATTCGGCTGGCTCTGTCATGGGCATACCTCCGCCATCTTCTGACATCCATCCCTCTCAAAACTTCCTCCACACTATCCGACCATCTATATGAGGCCTCCCTCTATTACGGCTTCCTCCCGGCTTTCCTTCCAAAAGTTTCCTTGGAATCCTGTTTTCTTGCGTTCTTTCTACATGTCCAAGCCACCTTAACTGGTTCTTTCTTACGAAAGATACCAGATCTGGTTCCCCGAACATCTGCCGAAGCTCCTCGTTTCTTCTAATTCTCCAGCGCCCACTTTCGCAGACAGGTCCAAATAGTCGTCGGAGTACTTTTCTTTCCTATATATTAAGGAGTTTTTCAGTAGCTTTGTGGGTATCCAACTTTCACAACCATACGTAACCACAGGCCGAATGATTGTTTTGAAAATAAGGACCTTAGCTCTGCTTGTTAAACTCCTGAATTTTAAAGGCTTCTGGAGAGCGAAGTAACATCTGTTCCCTGCCGCCACTCGTGCTTTTTTTCAGACACGAGTGCTCCCAGATATTTAAAGTGGCTTGCGGATTTAACCAAATGATTTCCGAGGCACAAACTGGATTCCTTCCACCCGACCTGTCTCCTAGAGGTTTTTTTAATTGAAAGCCTTCTCTTCATTTATTTGCAGACCCATCTTCCTAGCTGCAGCTTCGAATTCTTCAAAAATTCCAGCTAGCGCTAACATCGATCAAGCCGACAGCACAACATCGTCTGCATAAGCTAAATGTTGACTCATTCGGTTGTAAATAGTGCCATTCGGGTTAGTGCGAATAGCACGTACCGCCACCTCTAGGGTTATATTAAACAGGGTGGGGGAAATGGGGTCACCTTGCCTCAAACCGTCCTTCACTGAGAAGGAGTCCGACAGTAATCCTTGCACCTTAACCTTTACAGCTGCTACCTGCAAGAGTCATTATATTAAGCCTAACCAGCTTCCTTGGCACTCCCAGAGTAAGCATGGCTTTCACTAGTTCCGCTCTCTTAATACTTCGTAAGCCTGTCTGAAATCAATGAAAAGATGATGAAGTTCAATATCAAATTCGCAGGTCTTTTCAAGTATCTGCCTGAGGGAAAAAATGTGGTCGATGGTCGATCTATTCTGCCTAAATCCACACTGATACTCTCTAAGAAGTTTTGTGACCAGTGTTGGAGCTTTTGATTCAAGAGTATAGCGAATATTTTATACACCGTACCCAGCAAATAATTATCACATTTTAATAAATCCCCTTTCTTATATATAGGGCACACTATAGCAAGGGTCCACTCTTTTGGCATCTTTTCCTTCACCATACGTCTAGCACCAAATCATATATTTGCTTCTGAAGATCTTCACCTCCATATTTGAGCATTTCCGCATCGATGCTGTCACAGCCTGGGGATTTATTATTTTTGAGTGATTTTATCACTTGCAGAAATTCTTCCATATCTGGAAGTTCCACTTCATCATGATCAGCCTCTCCTAATCCTGCTGCTTCTCTTATTTGTCCCTCTACATGGTCACCGCTATTCAAAAGATCCTCGAAATATTCCTTCCATGTTTCCACTATCTTCTCTCTCTCCCCAGTCAAATTCCCCTCCCTATCCTTACAACAAACAATTTGTCCTTGACTGAAACCCGTCCTTAAAATCTCGCACGCTTCGATAAAACTCTAGTCATATTGTATTTGCAGATCATCCAGCTTTTCTTTTTCCAATGCCCTTTTTTACTTTCTACAAATACCTCTAGCTACCTTTCTTTTGGCTTTATATTCTTCTCTAGCTTGTCTGTGTTCCTCTTTAACACCTTCATTCTAGCTTCGTTCTTGCCATTTAGGGCTCTTTCACATTCTTCGTCGAACCAATCATTTCTTTTACCAGAATGTCTTTCACCCAACATTTCATCGACAGTATTCTTTATAGATATCTTAATTGCGTCCCAATCATCGTCTATATCCCCTCGCTTATCGCTACTTTTCTCATTGGTGCACTCTCTCTTTGAATCTTTCTACATATTCTGGCAGTTTCAACAGCTCACTATTATATTTGACTGTCTTTTGTCCCTGCCCTCTAGCTCTCTTTTCTAAATTTTGTAGATAAGTTACTTTTATCAAGAAGTGGTCTGACTCTACAACGGCCCCTCGATAGCCCCTTACATCTGAAATATCTGATGGATGTCTCGCATCTATGAGGACGCGGTCGATCTGATTCCTGCTTAGTCCATCAGGGGATATCTAAGTTTCTTTATGTATTTCCTTGTGGGGGAATTGTGTACTACTAATAATCATTCCTTTCTCCATGGCAAAGTCTATTATTCTGGGTCCATTATCATTCGAAATGTCGTGCTTGCCGTGGGCTCCAATGGTGGATCTAAAAGCTTCTTCTTTTCCAATCTTAGCATTTAAGTCACCCATGATAACTTTTATGATGATCGACAGATTGAAAAATTTTCCTTTTAAACGGATTATGCATATTCTTTCGTTCGGTACTTTGTACTCGAGGAGTAAGTACTTTAGAGACCTTTTAACCATGAAACCCGTACCTAAAATGTTTGCTTGATGTCCGCTGTTAATTATCGTGTAGGTGCCTACATCCATTATCTCCGTCTGAATCCATTTAATTTCCTGCAGAGCTAAAATATCGACATTATATTTCTGTAAGACTTGTTCCAAATGCCTGCTTGCTCCCGTTTGTGCTAGTCCTCTTACATTCCAAGTTACTAACTCCAATGATTTTCTTTTTCCAAGACTAAGTCGTTTTCCAAAAACCGTCCGGCTATTCTTTGTGTGAGGATTCGTAACAATATGTTTTTTGCAGAGTAGGGTTGTCAGCCCTACGTCCAACCCCTAACCTGGAGGACCAGAGACTTTGATTTTGGAGTGCCCTACTCCTAGATAGACTTCACTATGGCTAGTGAGCTCTATCTACCCATTGTTTTATTTCGGGATTATCACCCCTAGGTGAGCTGCTTTCACCACAGCTAATGAGTCTCACCCACCCGTTGTCAGTCTTCGGCGAAAACAGGGGACACCACGTGTAGGCAACTGACATCACCCCCCTCAGTACCGTTTAGGCGGCTCTAATTCGAATGTGAATGAGTTAACTTTCTCTTCACTATAACCTCACAAACAGGTACTTTTTGAATTTCCTAGATTTGGAATATTGTTTAAATCTTCAATAATTGCCTTTGTAGATCAATGCATTTTATTTCAGAATATTTAGGCGGCTCATATCTTATTTGAATTATTGGAATATTGTTTAATTCTTCAATAATCACCATTCAGATTAAGGTAGTGGTAGTAGCAGTTAGGGACTAGCACAACATAATTAGTGTTGATCTCTTCAGCAAGCTTTATTGAGCTTCAATATTAGTGAGTTTGCCTGATACAGAGTTTAGTAGCCTCTGCAAGGATGAAAATATGAAATGAAGGCAAACGTTCCTGACAATGCGCAGTCAGAAACATGCGCGATATTTTTTTATCCAAATTTCTAATATTCGAGAAAGTAAGAAAAGATATTCATAAAGGAAGGATAGTTCATGAAAGAAATTAGTATAATGCATTGATAAACAAAATAAATGAAAAGGTTAGACCTACATACATTAACAGTATAAATAATAGAGAAGCAATCATCTTTGAAACTAAATACTCAAACTTTTGTCTCCAAGAAAAGAAAATTCTGAAAAGCTTAATAACTTGATTTAGACATCATATGCGGGACCATTTCTTATTTTGAATAGTATACTCTTATATCTATTTTGATTAAAAAAAAAAAAACTGCTGAATTCATATTTTTTATAAATTAAAATGCACATTTAAATTATAAAAAATATTCTTTTTAATTTTAATTATGCCGACAAGCACAATTTAAATGGAAACGTTACAAAGAAAATATGTAATTACCTTTCAAAATATTGTCACTTGATTGTGCAGGTGGCACTACTTCCATCGTTGAAACAGGTGAATCAATTTCTGTATGAAATAAGTTGAAATTATTCCTATAAATCATTTTATTGGTAGCTTGCTAATTTTTCAATAGATCGAACTATAAGTTAAAATTATCTAATTGCCAACAATGGGCAGTAGATACACTGAACTAAAAATTAAAATGATTTATTTGTCAAAATTTTACTATTGGCAAATGAAAGAACTTTAAAGAAGGTCTTACTGTCACTGTCATCAGAGATAATTTTTCTGAACGAATGAACTTTTAAGCAAATGCTTATCAAGAAAAGCTTCCAAAATCTTATTTGCAAAATAATCTTTAGCTAATGATATTGTAACGCAGCCAGTGGTGCCGTCTAGGAGAGGAAGTAGGAACCTCAAGTTCTCTTAGTGGCCGCTAGGAAGCTCTGGCGACGCGCTCTAGTTCTCTCTGGAAGGATTGAGAAGATTCTCCACTGGTATAAATAGTGGGACCGCAGAGAGTTGAGAGAGTTTTCTAGTTACAAACGAAGTGTACCTTTGTGGAAAGTGTATAAAAAGAGAACAAAGTGAACTTTTGTGGTTTAAACTGTGAAGTAATTACGATTAAGTGTTGTATTTTGTAATTTATTGTGTATAACAGTAAATTGATGTTTTCTTTATTAAAGTTTAGAGTATTTTATCTATACGAACCCACTTAAAACTAGTTGCAGTAGCTAGTTTAGAAGGAAAAAGTTACAATATACTAGATAGACAATGTGGTAGATCATGTAATCGTTAGAAAAGTACACATACAAATATTTAAAATTAATATCAAAATAAGAATGTTTAATACCTGGTTCAGAAATCGTGAGGACTGTTGTCTTTGGAATTGACCACAATCTACTTCTTCCACCTAATAGAAAGATATTTTCATAGGTATTTTTATGTACATATTAGCTTGCATATAAATCGTCTATGATAATTTCATTACCTGGTTCAAGGAGAAAATCTGCTTGAAACTTTTTGGCGGAACCTAAAAAATGGAAATCTGAATTTAAAAAATCATAACTAGAAGGTACTTCCTTACTAAATCTAACATGATTTGTGTACATAATACTACTGTTTCCTAGAGAGGATAAGACCTTTAAGAACCATAAGTCCAAACTGATATGATTATTGGACAAAAAATTTGAAATTATTGTCAATGTGATTAGGAAAAATTTGTTTTGCATGCATTTTAAATGAAAAATTCTTTGATCAGTGCAGCTGATAATGTTTGATTGGCCGTGGCCCATTTCTTCAGGAATAAACATGCATCTTTTCTCTAGCAACGTAACAGAAGAATGCCATTGTAACGTACTTAAGAAAGAAAAATGCTCACTTAACTTCTTAATAGAAGAACATTTGCAAGTTTATATGTTACACGCCTAATTAGTATTATTTACTTTGAGGTCTCACTCAGCAGTACTTCTGCCTGCAAGACTGTGGTTGCTTTTAACTAGTCTTTCTGAGATATTCTCAGTTTAACCCCATAAAATATTCCTTCATTTGTCTCAGAGCCCTATATAGCAAGGATGTCTCTTTTAAGAAGGTTTGACTTCGCTGCTTCCATGCTTCATTTGAGAACATGTCATAGCTTATTTGGGAGCAATAAATTAGGTCAGACACGGTACAGCTCTTCCTACACCCTTTGATATGCTCAATACTTGGGGCTAAAGGGCGCTTTTCTATTATTCCTGGCGACACTTTGGATAAAAATGTAAAAATTTACATATTTCAACGCTCTAATTTTTATTTTAATTATTTTGTTTTTAAATAAACTAGATTTAGTCCAATAATTTTAATGGGTGTTTATGTCGTTTGGTTTCGCAGAGTTGGAAAGCATCAGAGGTATTTTCCGTGATAGCCTGCTTCTATTTATGGTCATCGACCGGTTTCAGGCGTTCGCCCATCAGGATGTTTTTGTCAAACCAGTGTGGACTTAATGCAGACATGACACAGAGCAAATTCAGTTTATACTACTTAGCCACTTCTCCACAACTTCATTCTCAACTACTCGCAGCGGATCCTGCAAAGCAGAGTAATCCAGTCCTAGATAACGGTATCCCTACGGAAGCTCGGATCTATGAACTAATGATGATGAACTATTATATGTTTATGTCATTTCTTAAAGTAGTAAATTTAGTACAATTATTTTTTCACAATCATTTGTTCAATTTAATATGAAAAAAATACCTGGAACCGCATGCCTTTGGGAGTCAAAAAATTCTTTTGCAAAACGATCGATAAATTTGGCCGTATTTGTAAAAATTAACTGCAGTCCGCGATGTTCTATCATTACACTTTTCAAGACTTTGAGTTTCATGAAAAGTTGAGTACTTATTAGAAAGACATTTTTCATAATGCTTTTTGCGTCGTTCTGGAAAAAAATAAAATAAAATGAATTGTCTGTGAAACTTACTCTTCCTGCACTTTACAGAATTATAATTAACAAAATTTTCTTCAGAAAAATGTTTCAAATAAAAGTGATACTTTCTGTCTACAGTAAGCAAGCATTCCAAGTTTACAGAAAATCGTTATAACCGTTTTCCATAAAATTCCAAAAACTCACAAACCTATTCTGTAAAATCTCACTTTCGGTTAACCGATTTTCTTCAAATTTGGAAGAATTCCATCAATGCTACTAATGTGTATAATTTTTTATTTAGGTGGTAATACAAATATTTTACTGAAGTTGTACTTTAGTGGAAAGCATAACGCACTGTTCCCTCAAAAAAATCAATAAAAATTTTTTTAAATTAAAGTGATGCATATTTATGTGTGTAGATGGTGCAAGTAGCTTAAAAAAATTCTCTGTTGGAGCCGTTTTCAAGAAATCATGGGGAACTAAAAAAAAAATCAGTAAAGGTGTACTTCCGGTTGATGGATTTTGCCAGAAATCTTCGTGTCTTATGCGTTGGTAGTATCTAAACGGAACAGATTAGATTAGATTCTTCGGGGGAGGAGGGTGGCTCTTCAGACTGCGCCACCGCGACCATCAAGGGTCTATTGTGGCACCCCCTAAGTTGGAGTCCCCTCCCCAGTCCTGTCCTTTGTTTGGACTTTGGAATCTGGGGAGGCTCCTAAGTGGTCGGTTAAGAGTACCTCCCATCAGAGCACCCTCTCGAATCCTGTCTGTCTTATAGATTTAATAGACCCGAGAGAGACCCCTAGCTGAGGCTTGCAGGCGTCGGCTTCTCCTCTCCAAACAGGCGAAACCTCAGCCATAAAGCCCCTCGCACTGACACAGAACGTGCAGTGCTGTTTCCGCTTCTTCCTGACAAAACATACACAGGCTATCCGTTGCCAGGCCCATGCGGTGCATGCGCTTATTAAGTCCACAATGGCCAGTGTCAACGCAAACTGCAAATGGCCACCCGGCCTAGTTGGAGTAGTTCTGCAGTTGCCTGGACGAGAAGCTATGAATGAACGTTTTCGCCTGCCTTTGGGCCTGGGGTTTTAGCCCGCTATTCTCTTGATCGATCGTGCATCCATGGCCTAATGGATGCACTCCTGAGGCATCTTGCGATGCCGCATAACGATTCAGGCTGATAAGGATTCCGATGAACCCTAGCGGGCCAGGCAATCTGCCGCCTCAATGCCTCTGTGACCCGAATGACCAGGTACCCAGACCAGGAAAACCTTGTTGTGGCTACTAATTTCTCTAAGTGCACCTAGGCAATCTCACACCTGCCTTGAGCTGATCTCCCACGAGTCAATTGCCCGCAGAGCAGCCTGACTATCCGAATAAATGACGATTCTGAAGTTATACACTCCAGGTCTTCTTATTTCGGCGGCGCAGGTAATAATTGAGACTAGCTCCGCCTGAAAGACCTGAAAAAAAAAACTGAAAGACCTAAACGGAATAACAAGTTTGAGCTTACTGCAACTTTTTTTTTCGTTTTTAAGATATTCTGTTAACATGGGGCGGGTGTTGGTGTAGTGGCTATGAGCGTGGACTTGTAAGTGGGAGGACCCCAGTTCGAGTCCAGCGTATAACTGCTAAATTTTATATTTGTTTAAAAAATGTTAATAGTAAAGTAGGTGCTTCCGCCCCCGTCCACGACACCTAATTTGGTAGTTGGACGTTAAGCCTGCCTGAAAAAATAGGCATTACTTTACTTTACTTTACTTTACTTTTACTTTTTATTCTGTTAACACATACGCACAGACCATTCGGTAAAAACATTTCTTTAGTATTCGGGCAACATCAAAACATGTATTTCTGGTGAAAACTCAAATTTCAAAAATCTGGCACTATCGCAATACTTCCTCTTACTAGGGGGGTAAGAACAAGTAAAATTGACTTTGTTTAAAAAACATTACAAAAAAAAAAAGGTATTGATCTATTTTCCTCAATGTGAGCAGTTGAAAAACATACATAATCAAAATTATCCTTTTTACACACAAAAAAAAGTAAAGTAATGCCTATTTTTTCAGGCGGGCTTAACGTCCAACTACCAAATTAGGTGTCGTGGACGGGGGCGGATGCACTTACTTTACTATTAACATTTTTTAAACAAATATAAAATTTAGCTGTTATACGCTGGACTCGAACTGGGGTCCTCCCACTTACAAGTCCACGCTCATAACCACTACACCAACACCCGCCCCTTGCTTTTTACACAATATTTTGATAAAATTAAAGAAATCATAAAAGAATATGATTAGCATTTTTTTTAGATTTTAGAGGGTTATAAAAGATGTTTTGTGGACCTCTTTTCTTTGAAAACTAAAAAAAGCTTCTTCTTCCAGATAACTGGAACTAATTGATTTTCAAAATGATTAAAATTTGATATTGAGGTGTAAGGAAGCTAAAATTATTTTTTTATTTAGGGAAAAAATAGTAGCAATAAAAAAGTTCGCTGCACAAATTTTATGCTGATTCATGTGAACAAAATATTGTTTTCCGGCTGAAAATAAAACGGTTACCAGTTCCTGAATAACCGATAAACATATTTTAGCCTTCATGAAGGCTGTTTGTTCTCTGTTATTAAATGCAAATATTGGAGTTTTGTAGGTCCGGCAAAAAAAAAAATAATTTTTATAAATGCGTTGAAAGAAATATAATATTAAACTAAGTATGTAATTATTTCCACTCTATTTATTCGAATTAAAATTTATATATTAGTTGTATATTTTTTTAATTATTCCATGTTTCTTAATAGTTCTCACGCATTGGTCTGGTGGCTAGCGCACTCGCCTTTGGTGCGAGAACTCATGGTTCGATTCTCGTGAGGTGTTGACCTAGAGCATGGTGAGAAAAAATGGGAAGTACAGTGGGTGGCTCACCTAAGTAGCGAAAGTCGGAACTAAACGGCGAGAGAACTGTGGCGTGCTTCCCCCCAATACAAATCGCCGTCTGGCAAGCCTTCGTCCTTTATTGCCTGTTGCGCCCTAGGTTTTTTTTTATATTATTATTATTATATATATTATTTATATATATATATTAATTATATTGTTATACGCTCGCGGTGGCGTATTTCACTCTAGCTAGCACGTCTAGATTAATTAACCTAATTAGTCTACAATAAAACCACTCCAGGGTATAACTTCCAATATCTTTGTGAGTAACACACCCAAAACAAATACTCTCATATCAAACACACAGGTGAACTAACTCAAAATCGTATTTCTTTCTCCCTTCTTTTGTTAATTATTTTATTATTTAAACTAACCGTGTGTATAAAACACACATGATTCCAAATATACCTATTTTACCAGCTTGCCACAATATTATATTATTATATTTTTATATATATTATTTAAGATATTTAGATACATTTGGACATATAATGCGGGCTGCGTCAGCAAGTGGTCCGTCATCAGGTGGCCCGTAGCTTACTTGAGTTTAACACCCCGGCTGTACACTAATTACCAATCATCCAAATATTGGGTATGGAATTACGGCAAAAAAAAAAATTTGCTCTTTGAACATATTAATGTTAAGCATCACAGACATGCTTTCCAGGGAAAAATACTTTATATAAAGTTATTTTTTTTTGCCGGAGCTACAAACTTTTCAATATTTGGATTTAATAACAGAGAACAAACAACCTTCATGAAGCTTTCCAGCTCTGCGGAACCAACCACCACAACAAATATTAATGACTACTTTTTTTTAATCGAAGATAAAAACTTAATGGTAATCAAAGAAGAATGAAGAGAATATTTACCTTAAATTGCTGGAATTCTTGGCATAATATTCGAACAAGCTGCCTACAATGTTCTGTTGCTTTTTTCGCTAAAACTGGCAGCTTTGGCTTCTTGTCCGGGTATCCAAGCCACGGTTTCAATTCATATTTCAGGGCAGATCTCTCTTCATCGGCTTCATTAGTTAGCGTGTCATATGTATTTGTATAATTATCATTGAGAGCTTTTAATTTTAATTTCCACCAGACCCATGTGCTTTTCAGCATTTTTATAATGAAATTCATAAATCTGTCATGTATTAAGTGTATAATGGAAAGAAAATCTGGAAAATATTGTCTTCGTTATAAACTTAATTATTTAGAACTGGAGGATCTGAAATTTGTCTTTTGAGTTGCAACATATGAAATGTTCGTTTTACAATCTTTATATTAATTTACAGGGTGTCCCATTTAAACGGGCCACTTTTGAAATAACTGTTAAACGAAGGAAGATAATCTACAAAGTATGTAAAGCGGTGGTCAAGTTATTCAATCATAAAGATTAAATTTTCGTCGTTTTTTCCTGTTTCTTTGTTTCATAAACTAAAATTAAAAGCGGATTTTCTTATTAATTTCTAATAAATAAGAGAGTTCAAATGATGATAAAACATAAAAGCTATTGTAAAACCATAAGAGACTTAAAAAATCAGGTAAAACATCATTAAAACAAAACAATTTTCTAGTTTATGTAAAAAATCGATAAAAAAATATTTCTTATTCATTCAAAATGACTTCCACGGTTTAAACGGCACAAGCGCAGTCGCTATCCAACAGATGAAGTTGCTAATCGTATCATATCGGCCGGAATTGCTAAGCAGGTTTGGATTAAGTGTTCTCTAAATGCCTGTGGAGTTGTTGGTTCCTTGGCATAAAGTTTTTCTTTGAGATATCCCCGAAGAAAAAATCAAGAGGGATTAAATCTGGCGATCTGGAAGGCCAGCTTACCGGTCCCAGCCTCCCAAACCAGCGGTTATTAAACATCTCATTCACTTCTTTCCTCGCCACTAATACCCATAGTGCGCGGAACAACCATCTTGTTGAAACCACATTCTTGTTCTGACATTCAATGGCATGTTGCAGCAACTGTGATAACTCTTGGCGAATAAAATTAGCGTATTCTTGTCCAGTTAAAGTACCTGGCAGAAAGTATTGGCCAATAATTTTGTCTCCAACCATTCTGCACCAAACATTAATAACCGCTGGCTAAGGATATAGCATTTAGCATTTAGAGAAGACTTAATCCAAACTTGCTTAGCAATTCCGGCCGATACGATACGATTAGCAACTTCATCTGTTTTGGGTAGCGACTGCGCTTGTCCCGTTTAAACCGTGGAGGTCGTTTTGAATAATAAGAAATATTTTTTTTATCGACTTTTGTAAATAAACTGGAATATTGTTTTGTTTTAATGATGTTTTACCTGATTTTTTTAAGTCCCTTATGGTTTTAAAATAGCTTTTATGTTTTATCATCATTTGAATTCTCTTATGTATTAGAAATTAATAAGAAAACCCGCTTTTAATTTTATTCTACGGAACAGAAAAATAGGAAAAAAAAACGACGAAAACTTAATTTTTATAAATGAATATGTGGTGGACAACGGTTAGAAATATTGGAGTGAAACTAACGCCATTTTTCTTCATTTTTTTACATTACAGTTTTCAATACACTAGTAAAAAGTGGCGGTGGTGAAAAGGAAATCGCCACTTTCTACCACCGATTTAAGGAGTAAAATAGCAATAAAATAAAATAAAAAAACACCATTAAATTCAAAGCGTGAAAATACTTCAACAAACTTTTTGTTCACTTCATTTAGATATCTTCCAATTTGTTTAACAGCTATTTCAAAAGTGGCCCGTTTAAATGGGACAACCTATATAATAAAACAGTTGTAGTTTTCTACCTTCCTAGTAAGAGGAAATACTGCGATCGTGCCAGATTTTCGGAATTGAGTTTTCATCGGAAATACAGGTTTTGGGGTCCTGAATACGAAAAAAATGTTTTTAGCGAATCGTCTGTCTATGTGTTTACAGAATATTTCAAAAATGAAAATCGTACAAACTCAAACTTGGTACATTACTATATCTGGCATGAAGATTTCGAGCAAAATTTATTGATAGGGAAGCGAAACTTATTGATTTTTTATGATTTTCTCGAAAACGGTTCCAACGATTTTCTTTAAACTTCTAATACTATCTACACACATGAACACCTATCACTTTTATTTGAAACATTTTCCAGGAAAAAATGATTTTTTAGTGAGTTTTAAGGTCAGGGTAACGTGAAGCTTCCCTATAAAGTACCAATTCAATGTGCAAGATATGTTTCACACCAGATTTTTTTAGTTTTTTTGCATTATAAAATGGATATCATTTGATGATATAATAACCGAATGAAATCGCTTTTTTTTTTATTATTTCTACTTTCTCTTACTCCTAGTAAGGAGGAAGTATTGTTGTAATCGTGTCAAATTTTCGATATCGAGTTTTCACCGGAAATATCCGTTTTGAGGTCTCCTGAGACAAAAAAAAAGTGGTTTTTAAAAAATAGTCTGTATGTGTATGTATGTGAACAGAATAGTTCAAAAACAAAAAAACCGTAGAATGTTGAAACTTGATATTCCGTTTGGCTATCACCTTGGGATCCGAGAATAGGGTTATCTGTCAAAATTCTTCAACTGGAAGTACCACTTTACTAGTTTTTTTTTTATTTTATTTTATTGCGATTTTCTCAAAAATGGCTCCAACGAATTTCTTCAAACTTGGTACATCAACTACACATACAAAGAACTACAACATTTCTCTGGGAAAATTCATTTAAGGGTACTTTTGGAAGAGGAGTGTGGTTACGGTTTCCTATTAAGTGCTACTTCAATTTATTATACAATTCTATCATGTAAATAATGTTAATTAGAATTAAATATGTTGTTAAAATTCCGAGTTTGAAAAAAATCGGATGACCAGAAGTGTGTTTTACTTTACCACTTTTGCTAAATGACTTTTTCGCGATTTTCTCCAAAATGGCTCCGACAATTTTCATGAAACTTCTTATATAAACTACACATACAAGGTTGTAAAACTTTTATTTAAAACATTTCTCTCGGACTTTGTTTGATTTAAGGGCACTTTTAGGAGAAGGGTGGGGTTATGTTTTTCTGTAAAGTGTTATCTCATAGTTAATTATGCAATTTTATCATCCAAACAAAATAATTAGAAATAAATAGGTGGCCAAAATTCCGAGCTTCAAATCAGTAAACCGGAAGTGCGCTTTTACTGAACAGTTTTTTTCAGTTTTCGACGGATTTCATTATTAAATAACACTAACGATAAAATTTGTCAATTATAATTTTGAAAATTGGAGTAAGAGAAAGTTGTATGAGTGTTTCACACCAGATTTTTTTTAAGTTTTTAAAATGTTATCCTTGTCACTAATAAATGCATGGTGGAGCGAGCGGCGAAGGGAGCCCTCCTCAGAATCTCTAGGGAGGGCATGGGGGGATGTGGGCTGGGGGGTGGGAGGCGAATGCCTCCTTCTGCAGGCTCCCTCCCCTGGGACTTTCCTAGAGATAGCATGACTAAGAAATATAGCTTCGTTAGGAATTTTTCTACGAAGCTAAGTACGAAAGGAGAGTGGAGCGATGGATCCGCCCTGGACAGTATTAGCAAGCATGCCATTAAGTGGTACACAGATGGGTCTAAGACCCTCGAAGGAACCGGGGCAGGGGTGTTTGGGCCTAGAATCAAACACTCAGAACCCATGGGCAAGTTTCCTAGCATCTTCCAGGCGGAAATCTACGCTATTGGAAGGTGCGCTCAGTTGAACCTTGATCGGGGATATCGGAATCAGGAGATAGTTATCCTATCCGACAGTCAGGCGGCCATTAAAGCACTGAGTTCTTACATACTCAGTTCTAAAATGGTATGGGATTGCCTAGGCAAACTTAATGAACTAGGCAGGAGCAATAAAGTTACCCTGCATTGGGTGCCGGGACATGTCGGCGTGGAAGGTAATGAGGCAGCTGACGCCCTGGCAAAGGAAGGCGCTGTATCTCCTCTTATTGGGCCAGAGCCCTTTTGTGGAGTCAGTGACCAAGTATTTCTAGAAGAAATCAAGAAGGAGGAGGTGGCTAAAAGAGCTCGTCTCTGGAACACCATCCCGGGACTGAGGCAGGCCAAGGTCTGTCTGGGCGGTTATAACCAGAAAAGGTCGAAAGCCTTCATCAGTCTGAGTAAGAATAGGATCCGTATTCTTACGGGATTCCTTACGGGGCATTGCAGACTCAGGGGGCGCCTGAGGAAGCTTAGCCTAGAAGATGACGGCGCATGCAGATTCTGTGGGGAAATGGAGGAAACTCCGATACATCTCCTCACGGACTGTGATGCCGTCATTCAAAGAAGATTCAGTAGTCTAGGTTGTTACCAGATAGGGGAGGAAGAAATACCTACCCTACAACCTTCCAGGATCCTGAGATTCCTCAGGGAGTTAAACCTGGAGGGGGTGCTATAGATGAGCTAGCTCATCTTAGGCACCAGAGGGGGGTACAATAGATCAAGAAAAAATGGTCGCGGTACAGAACCCTTGGAAAAAAAATAAATAAAACGGAATTAAATAATTTAAACAATAATTTTTGGAGAGAAATTGAGAATAATTATTAATTTTTTTTTGCCTTATGTTATAAAAGTGTAACATACCAAGAATATATTCCAACCAAATTCTTTCACATTGCAAATTGTATCCTTTGAAAATAGATAATATATTTTCCATGAAGTTACGATAAAGTACTCTATTTGGGGCTGGTGTCATTGCACCTACTTTCCTTCTCTTTTCTTCTTTAGTTTTAAAAAAAAAGATCTAAAACATTGTTAATATTAAAGATTATTCCAGTTCTTGTTTTTAACAAATATTAAACTAGATTTTATAACTATTATAACAATGAAATAAACTCATGGTAATAAATTTTACTTACTCTGGCACTTTTTTGTAATTTGTTAATTGAATTATTTAAATATGATTTTGTTTTGTACATAAAATTTTCTTGATTAAACGATGGTGGAAAAGGTGCGCCGGTGTGAAGATCTTGTGCATAATTTCGAGCTATAGCTACCATCATTTCTTTCTTATCGTAAGTACGCTCAGGTTCCCTAGTAGGAGGCACTTCAATTTCTAATAATATCATGGTAATAATGGTTAGTAATCGGTAAAAGATTACCTCATACTTATGAAATAAATTACCTTATAGATATGAAATTAGTATGGAATTAGTAAACTAGCAGTTTGAGGAGATTGAAGATATTCCCAATGGAGAATTAAATCTTTTCAAAAAAAAATTGACATTTCCAAAATTTTAACAATAAAAAAATTTAGATCTATAAAAAGTTTATTTACAAAATAGCAGCCAAAGATGCAGTTTATTTTATTTTTTTATTAGTTTTAATTTTATTATTACAACTTTTTACATTCTCTTACTCCTAGTAAGAGGAAGTATTGTAATCGTGTCAAATTTTCGATATCGAGTTTTCACCGGAAAATATCCGTTTTGAGGTCCCCTTAGTCTAAAAAAGTGGTTTTTAGCAAATGGTCTGTGTGTGTGAACAGCATAGCTCAAAAACGAAAAACCGTAGAAAGTTGAACTTGATATTCCGTTTAGGTTTCACCATGGCGTCAGTGGATCAATTGTACCGCTTTACTAAATGATTTTTTTCACTTTTTCGCGATTTGCTCAAAAACGTCTCTGCCGATTTTCTGGGAACTTCGTATATAAACTAAACATACAAAGATCTACAACTTTTATTTAAAACATTTCTTTGGGAAAATTCATTTAAGAAACTTTTGGAGGAGGGGCGGGGTTATGGTTTTCTCTAAAATGCTATCATAGTTGATTATACAATGCTATCATCCAAATAAAATTAATTAGAAATAAATAGATGGCCAAAATTCCGAGTTTCAAGAAAATTAGTAAACCGGAAGTGCGCTTTTACTGAACAGTTTTTCAGATATCGACGAAATTCATTAAATTTGGTACACAAATTATAAAATTTGTCAATTATAATTTTGAGAACTGGAGTAAGATAAAGTTGTGTGTGTTTTACGCCAGAATTTTTTTACTCATAGTAAGAGTAAATAATATTGCGCGTTGGCCAAAATTTTCGAAATTGAGTCACTCGGAAATTCACCGGAAATTTATGTTTTGAGGTCCTCTGAGTCAGAAAAAAATTTTTTAGCATGCTCTGTGTGGGTGCGAGAGTGAGAGAGGGGGAGAATAAAATATCACAGAAACAAAACAAAATCGCAAGAATTACTTATTCGGAGTCTACAATGCCCCGTGAGGAAACCCCTCAGCATGCAAAGCCTATTTTTATTCAGACTGATATAAGCTTGGGACTAGGTTCATAGTCTTTTCTGACAAGTCTTAGCTTGCTTCAGGAAATATGCCCTCTTTACATACTCCCCATTTCTGAACTCTTCGTGGAGAGACTGGTCGCTTACTCCACAGAAAGGACCCGGCCCCATTACGAAGGATACTGCACGTTTCCTTGTCTTTGATTTCCTTCCACGCCAACATGACCTGGTCCCAAAATAGAGTAACTCTGTTGTTTCTATCCAGATCATTGAGTTTTCCCGAGTCATTCCCACACATTTTTGAACTAATATCATATGAACACAGAGCTTTAATGGCGGCCTGGCTATAACGGATAGGATAAAAATCGCCGATTACGATATTTCCAGTCGTGGTTAAACTGGACACATTTTCCTACTGCGTGAATTTTCGCCTGTAATATGCTTAAAAATTTGCCCATAGGTAGTGAATGTCTAGTGCTTGGCCCAAACATTCCGGCCCCAGTTCCCTCAAGCATCCCACCGTATACTATACAATTGCATCACCTTTAATGCCAGACAGAACGATTTTCACAGCTTTACAATTTTCCGGTAGTCAGCATCGAATAAAAATGTTTAACGAAGTTATGTCTTAATTATTCCATCCCCAGGGGAGTTCTGGAGGGGAGAGCCGGATAGGAAGCAGATGGTGCCTCTAGACTCGAACAAGCACTAAAAAACTTGGCGGGTTAGGAGTGTCTCACTCTACCATAAATAGGCACTTGCATGACATTGGAATAAAACCTAAAAGCTGTAGTACTGTCACCACGAACTGTCATCTTAGCAAAACGACATATAGGGTTGAAGTGTGTCAAACTTTTCTTAGAATTCCAAATAATTTTCGATTTGTAACGCGAATTTTGTCACTTACAATGAAAAGTGGGTATACTTTAACAACCCAAACTCGCAAAAACAGTGGGTTACCAGAGACATTTTCCGTGATAACCTGCTTCATTTTGTGGTCATCGTCCGGTTTCGGGCGTTTGTCAGTCAGTGTGATAATACAGACTTGCACAGAGAAATTCAGTTTACACTCAAACTGGCCGATGAGCACAAAATGAAGCAGGCTATCACGGAAAATGTCTGTGATGCTTTCCAGCTCTGCGGAACCAACCACCACAACAAACAGTGGGGTTATGCCTGGCTCACCCTGGACAAAATTCTACCTCCCAAGCACCTCGAAGGAAAAGCATAAATGCTTTGTGAAAAAGATAATGCTCTGCGTATGGTGAAGGAGTGGTACATTTCGAGTTGGTTCACGATGGGCGCGCTATCACATCTGAACACTATTCAGCACAATTGGAATTTTTTTTTTTGGCACTGCGACCATCCATCTATTGTATCCCGTCTGGTACCGAAGCTGAGCTTACTCGTCTACATCACCCCCTCCATGTTGAGCTCTTTAGGGATTCCCAGAATCTTGCAGGGGTTCTAGGGTGGGTATTTCCCCTTCCCCCACCTGGTAACAACCCTATTAAATCTTGTTAAATCTTCATTGGATAATGGCATCGCAGTCGGTGAGGCGATGTATGATGTTTCCTCCACCTCCCCATAGTCATGTGCCATTATCTTCTAGGCCCAGCTTCCTCAGGTGCCCCCCTAGTCTGCAGTGCCCCGCGAGAATTCCCGTTAGATTACGGATCTTAGTTTTACTAAGACTGATACCTTTAACCTTATCTTTATAACCTCCCAGATAGACCTTGGCCTGCCTCAGTCCCGGGAGTGTTCCAGAGACGTGCTCTTTTCGCCACCTCCTCTTTTTTGATTTCTTCCAAGAGTTACTGGTCGCTGACTCTGCAAAAGGGCTCAGGCTCCAAGAGAAAAGATGCAGCGCCTTCTTTTGCTAGGGGTCAAACACTTCTTTGCGCTCCCCGCCGATATGTCCCGGCACCCAGAATAGGGTAACTTAGCACAATTGGATAGGGTCCATGCTGTTCTAGCCTCTTTAGTCATCAGAAAAAAAGTTCTTCTGCAGCAAGATAATGCGAGACCACGCTTCGATAAGACTGTCTAAGAAATTAATGAGTTGGGGTTTGAACTTCTTCCTCATCCTGCTTATAGAAGTCCTCGCTCCTACGGACTACAATTTATTCCGATCCATGACTCACTTTTGCGCGGTAAAAATTTTACTAAGGAGGTGAAAGCAGCTTATATTGAATTCTTTGTCTCCAAAGAACCTTTGGAATCGAACTACTGGCACATAAATGGTTTGAAATGATTAATAATAATTGAAGAATAAACTGATGTGTTATATTTTAATACTCCTTAAAGTAAAACAGCCAAAAACACTTTTGGATTACTATTAAGAATGCATAATATAGGTCTAATTTTAAGTTAGTTCATATCTAAAAACTGGGATCAGAATTACCTAATTTTTTCATAAACTCAGGTAATGATAAATAAAGGGCTAATGCTTGAAGACTATTCAACAAAGACTTCAAAATTTCTGGGCGCCATGAATTAACATCTCTTGTTTTAGATTCTAATGTTTTAATACTCTTCATTACCTTTTGCGCCTCTTCTATTAACAAACCTCGCAATTGTGAAATTTCAACGACAACCTGTTCTTTAAAATCAAGCTCAACACGCTTTCTCATCATCCTGTAAATTTTTTTTTTTTTTTAGAATTTGCAGAAAGTTAAATCTTTTATTAAATAAAACAGTAATGATTACCCATTCATTTTTTTTTAATTTTTGCGCCTTTTGGCTTTTATTTTACGTTTCAAAATGTTTTAAGACGAATGGCGCACAAATTTATTTTCTTTGTCAGACTGCATATCTGTACCGACGTCATGCAAAAACAGCCAAAGATTTTTTTTTATGCGACATGGTATTTAGATTTAGAGACGCTTCTTCTAAAAACTGAACCGATTTGACCTAAAAAAAAATTAAAATTCCTCCTCTGGAATAATAAGTGAGAGTGAATAAGTCAATCACCTCTCGATATTACCTTAGCGGTTGGGTTTATGAAAAATATTAAAGGAACAAAATATGTTCAAATGCAACTAGCAACATTTTTGTTTTATACAAAATGTTGTTAGAATGCACTTATCAATTCCTTTTTTTTTTTCTTTCATATAAACTTTTGTAAAGTCTGCCCTTAGTTTCCACGAATTTGTACGGCAAAACAAAAATTAATTATTTCAAAACAGATAATGTACCTGGTAGTGAAATAAGCAATTTATGAGATACCGTTCACTCTACAAGTTTTCTCAAATCAAGTAATATCATCAATAGCCATTGGCGCCCGGAGTCTTCTCAGTACAATATCGCTACCGAACACTGTCCATCACCGAACAGTGAACTGTAAAGGCTCCTAAGAAGAAGATAACAGATTTAATGTAAATGAAACTTTTAATGTTCTCGGGAATTACTTGCGAATAACACAGACTCTTTTCCTCAAATATTACAAGCATTAGGAATAAATGAGATTGAAGGAAAAAGTTTCCTTCACATGTTGGGCATGAGGCTAACAAAACTAAGTCCAAAGCATATCTGTTATGATATTTTTAAAACTTTTTCTTTTTTACATTAAGCTAATTTTTCCACAGTTCATTTTCCATATATGTGATAACAGTCAATTTGAGCGGCAGAAAAAAAAAATGAATGCGCCATCCACTGCATGACATCGACAGTATGCCGAATTGCTTGATGTCCTTAAGGACCGGAGGAAAATGATTTAAGCCGGGATGGAATCCACCTTGGTCTTCCTTTTATCATTTGTTTTTTTTTTTTTGGAGATTTCATTTGACCTCATAATGGGAACCGTACAAAAATATATCGAGAAGTAGGGAATTTCATAAAAAATCATAACTAAATCTATATTTACAATTTTAAATCTTCTTTTTGTGTCAGTATAGTTGGTTTGATTCTGAATTCACCTTCCACCTCTTTTATTGATTTAATAATCTGACTTTTCATTATTGGCATGAGTCCTTCAACTCTCTGAAGGGCAATTACAGCAATTTGTGCTTCTTTAGGAGAAAAATTTCCGTTTTCGCCAAAGAATCTGCCAAACAGTCAGCCAATATGACATATGTCATAAAACTACAATTTTTATCATTAATTATATTGAAATTGCATATATTTCATTAATTAACAGAAATAATAAAAATATTTTATAAGAAACACAATTCATTTATTAGAGATATTTTCCTTGATAGCCTGCTTCTTTTCGTGGTCATCGACCGGTTTCGGGCGTGTTCGCGCATCATAGGATGTTTTGTCAAAACAGTGTGATAAAGACTTGCATAGAGCAAATTTAGTTTATCCACTCATTTATACGCTTATACAATTATACAATTTATATACTCATACGCTTATATTTATACACTCATTTATTCTATTTATAAAATACACTTATTAATAATATTTATAAATAATATTTCCTTTATACACTTAATTTATACATTATACGGGTGTCCTATTCAAACGGGCCACTTTTGAAATAACTCTTGTACGAAGCAAGATATCTAAAAAGTGAACGTAACGTTTGTTGAAGTATTTTCGCTCGAGTTCATATGGTGTTAATGTTTTTTGATTTTATTGCTGCCTTACATCTAAATTCGGTGGTTGAAAGTGGCGATTTCCTTTTGACCCTCACTTTTTACTACTATATTGAAAACTACTAAAAGAATAAAGAAAATGCCGTTAATTTCACTTCAATATTTCAAACCGTTGCCGAGATATTCAACCATAAAGATTCAATTTTCGTGGTTTTTTCCTATTTTTCTGTTTCGTAAACTAAAATTTAAAGCGGATTTTTTTATTAATTTCGAATAAATAAGATAGTTGCTGCCAAAACTTAAAAGCTATTTTAAATCCATAAGAGTCTTAAAAATCAGGTAAAACATTTACCTGAGACTAAAAAAAAACAAAACATTTTCTATTTTACTTACAAAAATCGATAAAAAATATTTCAAATTTTTTCAAAATGTCCTCCTCGGCTTAAACGCACAAGCGCAGTCGCTGCCCAACATATGAAGTTGCTAATTGTTCATCATATCAGACGGAATAGCTAATCGGGTTTGGTTAAGTCTTCTCTAGGTGCTTCTGGAATTGTTTCCTGGGCATACATTTTTTTCTTTGAGATATTTCCAAAGAAAAAATCAAGAGCTTAAATTTGGCGATCTGGAAGGCCAGCTTACCGGTCCCTTTCACCGATCCAGCGGTTACTGAATATCTGTCAGTTAATGTTTGATGCGGAATGGCTGGAGACAAAACTATTGGCCCACACATTCTGCCAGGTACCTTAAATGGGCAAGAATACGCTAATTTTATTCGCCAAGAGCTACAACAGTTGGTGGAGGATGTGCCATTGAATGTCAGAACAAGAATGTGGTTCCATCAAGACGGTTGTCCCGCGCTCTATGCCTTAGTGGCGAGGAGAGAAGTGAATGATACAGTGATGAATATATATGTGAATAGAATATATAGTATAATAAATATAGTATATATAGTATGTAATATATATAGTAACATAAGTAATATAATATATATAGTATATAATATTGTACGTAATAAATAGAATATTAGAAGTGAATATAATACAGTGATGATACAGTGATACAGTCATGAATGATACAATGATAACAGCTGGATCGGGGACATCTGAAAGAAAAAATGTATACCCAGGAAACAACTCCAGAAGCACCTAGAGAAGACTTAACCAAACCCGCTTAGCTATTCCGTCTGATATGATACAATTAGCAACTTCATATGTTGGGCAGCAACTGCGCTTGTGCCGTTTAAGCCGAGGAGGTCATATTGAAAAAATTTGAAAAAAAATTTTATTGATTTTTGTAAGTAAAATAGAAAATGTTTTGTTTTTTTTTAGTCTCAGGTAAATGTTTTATCTGATTTTTAAGACTCTTATGGTTTTAAAATAGCTTTTAAGTTTTGGCAGCAACTATCTTATTTATTCGAAATTAATAAAAAAATCCGCTTTAAATTTTAGTTTACGAAACAGAAAAATAGGAAAAAAATCGACGAAAATTGAATCTTTATGATTGAATATCTCGGCAACGGTTTGAAATATTGAAGTGAAATTAACGGCATTTTTCTTCATTCTTTTAGTAGTTTTCAATATAGTAGTAAAAAGTGTGGGTCAAAAGGAAATCGCCACTTTCAACCACCGAATTTAGATGTAAGGTGGCAATAAAATCAAAAAACATTAACATCATCATAAACTAGAGCGAAAATACTTCAACAAACGTTACGTTCACTTTTTAGATATCTTGCTTCGTACAAGAGTTATTTCAAAAGTGGCCCGTTTAAATGGGACACCCTGTGTACACACTCATTTTCATACTCTCAGATTTTTACATTACACTCATATTTTTACCTTATTAATACACTCATACATTTATACCATTCAGTTTATCCACTAACAAATTCAGTTTATACTAGTGTATAAACTAAATTTGCTCGTGCAAGTCTATGTTATCACACTGTTTTGAGAAAATATCCTGATGATGGGCGAACGCCCGTAACCGGTCGATGACCATGAAAAAAAGCAGGCTATCACGGAAAATATATCTGATACTTTCCAGCTCTGCGGACCCAACCGCAACAGTTCATTTATTTCAAAGGAATTTAAAATAAAATTCTCCCTTTGAAATCTCTTTTCACCTAATAATAAAAACAAAAATGAACAAATTTAAACCAATTTGAACTCATGCTGCACCCGAATTAAATATTTTCTAAAATGACCTTATTTTGCCTAATAAGAATCCTATTTCAAAACCTTTGTCATTTATATTAAACCATTTTACGTTATGTCAGACAGTGTAAAAAATTAGGGAATAATAATTATTTATTGGTTCATTAAAAATGCAGGAGAAGTGGTTCAAAATGTACAAGATGAAAGCTAATAATAAACTGGTATAAAACTTGGGTATAAAAGTGGCTCATAAAGTAATAAATTAGTTCAAAAAATGTGTAATTTGAGTAAAAATTGGTTTGAATTGCTCAAATTAGTTAACTAGTTGGTTAACAGAAAGTTTTATGTGCTTGCCGTCCGACCCATATTGAGAATAAAAATTAGTTAGTTCAAAATAAGTCCAATTTCAGGGAAATTGTTTCAAAATAGGAAATAAAATGGTTCATTAAAAGTTCAATTTGTAGACAGTTTCAAACTGTATAAAATAAGATAATTTTTTTCAAAATACATAAGACAAGAGATAGTAATTTAAAATATGATATTACATTGGTTAAAATAAAATTGATTTAATATGATTGAAAATAGGTTGCAACCTCCTTGAAAAAGGTGAAATTAGGGGGGAAAAAATAGGTTTAATTTGATTCGAAAAAAGTTATTTTGGTTGATGCTTAAATAGCTGAAAAATTGTAGCAAGCTGTTAAATTAAATTTATTGCTGCTTTGATTTTTTTAAATTTTAAAATCAATATAACAATAAACTAAATATCAGAACAAATTAAAAAAGTCTTTTATTTCATTTAAAAACAGAATTTACTTAACATATTTCAGAAATTTTATTCAGTCTTAAAATTTGCAATCTGAGATTGCTTTAAATCTCTAGAGAAATGAAAAAATGTTTAATTAATTTTTTTAATGGAATAATGTTTATATTATCCATACTTTGTAGTAAAACGATTTAAAGTTCTACCTAAATAAGATACAAAAGTCTTTGCTTAACTAGTGTTTATTATCCAATAGAAGAACCCTTGCCTTTCCAAAAGAATATTATAAATAAAATTTTTAATAAATACTTTATGAATGAAAAGAGTCAAAAGATAATTTGATCTAACTGTATACCTAATACTTTTTAAAAAGTTTTTATTAGCTGCGGCCATCCAATGAAACAATCTTTCTACGTTTTCTATCTCTCTTTTAATTAAATATGCCTTTCTCGTTCTATTCTCATCAATTTTCTTTTTCATCTTTAAAAATAAATTAGACATCATTATTATAAATAGGCCTATAATAGGAATTTATTTAATTTATTAAATATTATAGTTTAACTAACATAAATAATAATTTTATCGAGCAGAAATGTATTTTAGGTAAAGGCGCAAATAGAAAATATAAAATATCTTGGAGGAAATATGGAAGATAAGTGTAATTATGTCGACAATCTTCAACGGACTTTTATTAAGCCCTAAACAGGTATTTTCTTCATTTTGTTAATCAAGCATATTTTAATATAATTTTAAAGCTGGCATTTCAAGTTCACTTTGACAAGTTGGTTTTTTACTAATAGTTTAAACATACGATTATTACACCTTTTTATATTGTTCATGAATTCTTAAAGCATTCAATAAACTTAATGTCTGCTCTTTGTTTAATTCTTCGTCTAATTCTTCATTAATTCTTGCCAAACTCTCTCTTACATTTTCCAACTTTGATAATTTGTCATAATTATCATAGATTCCCTACAAAAATAGAAAATATATCATATTTATAATACACGTGAATTTCATTGGTTTGTTCAATTTCTAACTTTTATTTAATGGTATTTTGGAAGGGGCCAAGCCCTACGCTACCCACAGCCTTTCCGGGTCCATATAGATATATCAAAGTTCAGAGCCTTCTCAGTGAAGAGATTAGCTCTGTGGTAGCGCGCTGCACTAGCAACCCGGGGAGGTTCCGGGTTCGAGTACAGCAGTGCTGCCTTTAGATTTTCTCTTCCTAGGAGCCTCTAAACTCACTGTCCGGTGATGAATGTCTGTGATGAGAGAACACGATCAGGAGTTGACAGTGCACTGAGAAGGCTCCGGACGCCAATGATCATAGATGTTGACACGCCTTAAATTTAAAAAAAAAAGAGCTGAAAGAGTCTTCTCAGTGCACATCTGACAGTGAGCTGTAGAGATTCCCAGGACGACAAAATTTAAGAACTGCGTTTCTGGAGTAGAATT
The DNA here is from genome assembly GCA_011037195.1 of Triatoma infestans. Classification (NCBI taxonomy): domain Eukaryota; kingdom Metazoa; phylum Arthropoda; class Insecta; order Hemiptera; family Reduviidae; genus Triatoma; species Triatoma infestans. The sequence continues at coordinate 37,223 of JAAEAF010005157.1, forward strand.
TGGAACCGCCGCGTTCAGCACGCTAGCACTGAGCTAATCCTTCTTCAATTTCTAAGCTTTAATCAATAGGAAATATAAATTAAGTTTCAAACAGACTTCATTTCCGAAAGTGGTATTGCAAAATTTTTTTTGTAGTCTTGGTAGATTTTATACAACATTTAAGAAGAAATGACTCTCAACCATTATGGGACTAATAAATTCTTATTGCAATCTTTAATGCTGTCATGATTTTCATCATGCCAAATTTTCGAAATCAATGAGCTTTTAATGGAAATAGATACTTTGAGTTACTGAAAACATTTTTTTTTTACTAATAGTTGTGAATGTGAGAATGAAAACAAAATATCGAAACATCATAAGTAAATTTGATTTCCATTGAGTGAATATCATTTACTTATTAAACGGTTCCAATGATTTTCTTTAACTTCACATACCTACTATTTACTTACGGCCTATTACCTTATTTGAAATATTTTTCTGCGAAAATTGACTTTACAAAATTCTAAGGGCACTTCATATTAGGCTTATCTCTAAAGTATAAATGCAGTACAATTTACAGTTTTCCACTTACTTAATATTAAAGCCTATTAAATGCATTACAGAATTCTGAATCTGAAGAAAGTGTGACTTTATTGAACGATTTTCTAAGATTTTTCGGGGCTTTTCGAAAATGGCTCCAAAGAGTTGTTTTTTTTTTTATCTTGGGCTGCTAATTGCACTTATTTAAACCCATCACCTTGCAGTGCATTAGTACTGATTTTTTCTTTTCAGTTTTTCATTTTTTCTTTTTCCTGACGACATGAGGTTGCGTTCGCAACTGTTGTTGTTCGTTTAGTTGGATATCCAGGAGGAACGTGAAAAAAAACTCGGACCCGAACAAGTTTACACCCCCACTCCCGCCCACACACTTTTCTCGTTATTTTCTTTAAACTTCGTATACTACCCACACACATAAATACCAATTATTTTTATTTCTAACATTTCCCCGGGAAAATCGATTTTTTTTGGGGTTCTGCGGGTACAGTAACGTTATGCTTTCCTCTAAAGTAACACATCACTGTAGTATACGGTTTTACCACCTATATAAAATTAATACACATTAGAAGCCTTAATAGAACTTTAAATTGGATGAAAATCGGTTAATCGGAAGTGCGATTTTACAGAATAGGTTTTTATTAAAATTTCTGGAAAACTGTTGCAACGATTTTCTTTAAATTATGGAAGCTTGTTAAACATAAACTATCACTTTTATTTGAAACATTTTTCCATTTTTGTAGTTGGTTTAGTTTCTTAGAGTGCGCCATTGGGTCACAACATAGTCATCACTACTTTACTTTAGCAGGTTGGTATTTTAACCCACACCTCATCTACAGTTATTTAAGGGCAAATACATAAAATTTGAGTGTAAAGAAAATTTTTCATCTTATGTATAATTACTGTATTAAAAGGAGAAAGAGAAAGTCGTCTGAGTGTTTCACAACGCTTTTTTTTTTTATCAACTTTTCCCAAAATCAATTTTAACCGAAAACACAATATTTAACTCTCATGCAAGAAAAAATTTACATTTTTAAACTAAGAAGTATGCACTCAATTAAACTGCTAAGAATTTTATCTTAAATAAGTTAAAAATAAATAAATATTTTGAAAAACTCATACAGCGATATGCCTTTTCAAGCGTAAATGGTGATCTTGGAGTTCCGCTGCTCTGACATCTACAATATCTGTTTTAATTCGAATTTTTCTTCTATACAGACTATCTAACTTATGTTTATACCAATCCAAAATATCTCTGTGCATATCATTATTCCATATACCAACTAAATTTGGTATGATCTCTTTCAATTCCACACTTATCATTTTCAGTGTATCACTGAAACTACAAATATATATATACATTAAAGTATTAAGTCAACTTACGAATTTAATGTGAAAATAATTATAAATAATGATCAGAAAAATACTCACAGTTATAAAAGTATCCGAGATATTAGCACACACAAAATTGTATACAAGAAAGCCATACACGCATAAGAGCGTAAAATATTAATGTGCTACTCTCCTTATTTAAACTATCTTAGCGAAGTTATAAATTAAGTAACGAGATTTTTTATTCTTACTAAGTAATTACAGTCTTTTCTTTTGATGGGTTATGGCAACGTTTGCTAAGCTTTTGTAATTGTAATGAAATGTGCACTTTAGCTATTACAATTTTCAATTCTTTGATGTTTCTCAATCAGATGGAAGAAACAACAAATATCATGAAAGCCACTTGAGTTTCCGGGATGAGGCTGCGTCAGTGTTTTGGTAGAAACTGGAGGTTCGCCCATATTGCAAGGAACTTCAGAGTCTTTATACCTTGAAATCTAATGTGACAATGAACAGGAAACGTGGCCACTTCTTCCGCCATCTAATTGATAGGCGGGGCTTAGCGGGGAGCCCGATAGTCCCGGAAAAATTCGAAAAAGATACTTTAAGACAAAGCCACCCATACACCCGTTTATGGTGTAAGTTTGTAGATGACACTAGATTTGGGATCATGGGAAAGAGTTCAAGGAAGCTCGGATGTTCTTGTTCAGAGAAAAAAGGATGGAACATTGGAATATACGGTATACCAGAACAAAACCCATACCAACCGATAATACCGACAGAGTTCACATTACCGACCTACACAAACGAGAGGTTTGATCACCACTAGATTCGGGAGCATGGGAAAGAGTTCAAGGAAGCTCGGATGTTCTTGTTCAGAGAAAAAAGGATGGAACATTGGAATATACGGTATACCAGAACAAAACCCATACCAACCGATAATACCGACAGAGTTCACATTACCGACCTATACAAACGAGAGGTTTGATCATACATGCTAGCAGGATTACCAAGCCAACGGAGTTGCCTAAGAAACAAAAACATGGTCGGCATCCTCTGAAACTAAACGGCTATAAGATGGACAAATAACTGCTCTCTTCAATCAGGCCAAACAGCCTCCTCGTGTCAGAAAACCTGAGGAGATAGAGGAAAGAAGGGAGAAAACGAGAGTATTCTCCCATACGTACAAGGAGTATCGGAAAGGATTTCTAAAATCCTGGCAAAGCACAATATAATAACCATACATGGGACGGTGAGAAAAATGTTTCAAATGCTACCAGGGTTCAAAGACAGGTTTCCACTGTAAAAAAAAAAGGGTCTTTGTGATACCTTGTACTGTGGGATAAAACATAGGCCAGACTAAAAGATTAATCACACCAAGTATTAAAGAGCATACTCACCTGTAAGGTATAACAAATCAGAGAAGTCTGCCTTCACAGAACATTCGTCTACAATTTTTTTATTTTTTATTTTTGGCATTAGCCTTGATCGCTGGGCATACGATAACTCATTGAAGACACCAAAGTTATTTCGAACGTGCCCCGTAAGGCAGGCAGTGGAAATTGAAATAAAAGGAAAACTGTCTAAATAGAGACGATGGACTCGGTCTAAGCGGAACATAGTTCTCCCAGGTCAGGGAAAGGAAAAAAACGTTTAACGATTTTTCGGTGCAGAACAAGGCTACAACTTTGGCAGGAGGAAGGCAGTGTGATGGGAGACTTAGACCTCTTCTCCCTTAAACCAACCATGGGCAAGGAAGAGAAAATTAAGCACCGTCCACTACCTACAGCCAAGATGGCGGAGAAAGTGGCCAAGCCCCTTTTCAACCAAGATTCATTGCTCCATTAGCTTTCATGGTATAACAATCCTGAAGAAGCTCATTGCAATATGGCCGAAACGTCGGTTTATGCAAACCACTGACGCAGATCAACAAATATTATGCCATCTAAAACAGGAATTGTGGGCTTTTGTAAATATCTTTTTATATTGTACAATAACTTAGACAATTTGATATAATATTATGTTATCCAGGCAATCATCTGGATAGCAGCGTTGGAATATATATTTCATCATATGGTTAATAAGATCTTTAATGTTTAGATAAAATAAACGGTGTTCCTAAGCTGTTTCACTTATATATTACTTTCTCTTAGTCTTGTTTTGTAGTAGAGTAAGCTGGTAAAATATACAACAATATATTCTTAAACATCAGATGAGGACATTCTTAAATATCAGGGAAGTTCTTATAAGACTCCCTTTATTAGTTAAGGTTTACGCCCCTTCTAAGAGTCAATAGTTTTCATTGCAAACATCTTCACGGTTTTGTTGTTTGTAATTAGGCAGCGGGGGGCTATAAAATTATCAATCAATATTTGGTATATTGAAAAGGCAAGTTAATGCATAAGTATTAATATTTTTACTATTAAATCGATAGCAGTATAAAATATAGGTATCTACTGGTGGGGGATACAATGTCAACTAAGATTATTATTGCATAAATATGAAATAATTTTACTATAAATACGAGATGAAGACTTAAAAACAACTAAGCATAACTGGTACTTGAATTTTTTTATACAACTTCATATTTACTTGAAAATTATGTGCTCCTTTTGCTTGGCGCTTTTGTCAAAGAATCGCTCTGCTGAATAATACTATGTCTGAATAATGTACACTTACGCTTTTCGCCAGCTCTTCACTGCTTGTAGATGCCTATATATTTTGCTTATGGTTTGGTCAATATTTGGATCGTCAAAAAAAACTGGAAGTTTATATGCGTTCGCTTCCTTAAGTTCTATATTCTCAGTATAATCAATCAGCACATTGCTAGCCGATTCAAATAAATCTCGGCTAATGTTAAAAGACCTTGGAAGGACGCTAATAATTTTGAGTTCTTCAGCATGCTTGGTGTTTATCCTAAAAAAAACAAACAAATTAATATTATTTTAAAACAATTATGAAATGCATCTAGTCATTCAAGAAACAGCAACAGAACTGTGAATATATTAATTAAAAATAATGTGATCTTTATTTTAAAAAAATCTGGTGTGAAACAGTTGCACAACTGCAACACTTTCTATTACTGCAGTTTATAAAACTATAATTGACAAATTTTATAGTTAGTATACCTAATGTAATGAAATTCGTTGGTTTTATATGGAAAAAATCGCAAAAACTGAAAAACTGTACAATAAAAACGCATTTCCGGTTTACTTATGTTATTACATAACACATTTTAGAGGAAAACATAACCTTCCCCAGCCCTTAAAAGCCCTCTTAAGTGACATTACCCGGAAAAATAATTTAAATAAAGTTGCAGCTCTTAGTATGTGAGTGTAATTGATATACCAAGTTTAAAGAAAATCGTTTGAGCAATTTTCAAGAAAATCGCAAAAAAGTGAAAAAAAATAAACATTCAGTAAAGTGACACTTCCGGTTGAGGAATTACAACAGATAACCTACTGTCGGATCCAATCGTGATGACTAAACGGAATATCAAGTATGAACTTTCTGCGATTTTTCGACAGAAAGTTTTAGTAAATATCCAACTCAAAATGCAATTTTTTCATTTTTTCTTATAAAACTCAAAATTTTCGCAAAAATCGATCTGTGATTTCAATGAACTTTGCACACTATCGAAACACAAACCCTATCACTTTTATTTTAAACATTTTACCAGGAAAACAGATTTTTATTGGTTCTAGAGGAGCTCAACGTTCAGCGTTCGTCTGAAGTATAATGTTTTACCATCTGTAAGTAAAAAAAGGTATATAAAAGCATTGCTGGAATTTACAGATATTAGTTTAACAGGAATTGCGACATTACACAATAGATTCTGAGTTTTCTTTTTTGGAATTTTCTCGAAATGGGTTCCATAAACTTGGAATGTTTACTGCATAGTCCTGAGGAGTAGATTGATGTTTAATCTGCTGTTACAAGCTCTGCCATACAAGTCACATTCAGGTTTACAAATGTAATTACCATCATTTGGGAGTGCATACCTCTTACCTGGAAGGGTGATGGATGGATGGTTCAGGAAATGTGGAAGGATGGGCGTACCGATAGGGAATAAGCACCTCTTCACAACATTTTTTGCGGACGACCAGGTGGTTTTCGCTCAGAAAAGGAGGATCTCGAGCTTATGATGAGGAAATTAAAGGAGTTTTACACAGACTGGGGAATGAAGATAAACTTTGGAAAGACAGAATATATGATAATAGAAGGAAATGAGAAAGAGGATCCGTACGCTGGAGAAGATAGGTGCTGAAAAGTAAAAGCCTTCAAATATTTGGGATCAGTGCTGGAGGAAGGGGGCAGATGTGAGGAAGAAGTGGCCACAAGAACTCAGCAGACCCGGAAGGCAGTGAGAATGCTTCACCCGGGGATTTGGAACAAAACAATTTCCAAGGAGAATAAAAAAAGAATTTTCTACTCCATAATAGACGGGATCCTCATGTATGGAGCGGAAACCTGGACTGCAACGCAGAAGGTCTGCAATAAAGTGAATGTGGTAGAAATGGACTATTGGAGGCGATGCATTCAAAAGACTAGAATAGATCAAATGAGGAATGTGGATGTACGGAGGTAAATGGATATAAAGGAAAGTATGGAGGAAAGGTTAGCCAAAAGGAAGTTGAAATGGTATGGACACCTAAGAAGAATGGGTCCAGGGAGATGGCCGGAAGAGGTAAGGAAGTGGAATCCTTCCAGGAACAGAGGGAGAGAAAGACCAGCGAAGAGATGGGAGGAAGAGATTCTGAGCAGATGGCGGGTCGAGGTTTAAGAGAAGGAGACTGGTGGAATAGAGACAAGTGGAGACGGGGAGTGACCTGATGGTAACCCACAAGGGGAAAAACTGGTTTGATTAAGTAAGTAAGAATTGAAGGGATGGGAAAAGCTCGGTGGGAGCGCGCTGAACTCGAGTTCAAGTGATTTTCTCTTCCAAGACATCTTTACAGCTCTCTGTGATGGGCAGTATTGTATTAAAAGCACTAAGAAGGTTTCAGTAGTCGGTAGCCTGTAAATGTTAACACATCAGCTTTTATTTTTGTTTTTCTTCTTCAATTGGTTTTTATGTAAGAATTGATGGGTGATTATAATCAAAAGAACTATAAAAAAATATAGCCATTGTGAAAAACTGTTAGTTTGTTTCTTCCTATTTTTTAAAATTGGAAAATATCTGGACGTTTCGACATTTAGCAAGCCACTATTTGAGGTTTTTTTTTTTATAATCGTATTTACATAATTAATGTATGACTATTTTTGAAGATGGATAGTCATTTACCAAGTCTTAAAAGAGTTAAAAAACAATCTTTATTAGTTCTTTAGTCCACCAATTTAATAGTACAAATGTTATATTTAATTTTGTTTTACTCAGAAATTTCTTTAAGAAAAACTTGCTCTTTTTAATGTTAAAATTTATAATATCAATTTCTTAACTAAGTTAAGACTGTCAACTAACGAAATTCATAGCAGAAAGGATGTAATATTTTTTTTTAAACTAGAGAGAAGTGCCAAGCACTCAGAACTTAATAGAATTACAGTGAAAAAGTTATTTTAAACATGATAAAACATTGTATTTTTTTTTTAATTAAAGGCTACAAAAATAAATCAGCATTAATACATAAAACAGAATTAGTTATTTTATTGCATACCTCTTTTCATATTTTTCAAAAATAGTTTTTATTCTTTGAAAATATCCATTAAGTAATTTTAATTCAGGGCAGTCCCTTAATTTATCCAAAAGGATGTTTACTTCCACTTCCTAGAAATAAGTTTCACTGAAAATAATGTACAATTGGATTTCAAATATACAATATTCCCTAAAATCTCATTACTTCTCTTTCACTATAAAATTTAATTACACTCTATTAAAAGAATAGTATGTTTTATACTACTAATAATAAGATTGTTATCTACAAGAATCTTTTACAAAAATAATAAATAAGTAAAACAAACTATTGTATAAAAAAAAAATAGGAAAGTTAAACTAATTAGTTGGAGTGTTAAACTAATTCATTAGTTGGAGTGTTAAACTAATTCATTAGTTGGAGTGTTAAACTAATTAGTTAGATATAAAATTGAAATTTAAATAGTGAAATAATAAAAAGTTGAATATATAAAATAATTTCATGTCATAATTTAAATTGAATAAATATTAATTACAATCACAAAAGACTCATTGCCACTAATCACTCTGTCACTGGTGTCAACGTCATCATTATTCCACATTAAGTCTTCCTTTGTTCCATCCTTCCATCCATGGCATTTTTTAAAGGAGTGAGGCATTATTTCAAATTCATACCAGGCGTTAGAAGCCAATTCCGCTATAACTGAAGAAAACTTGCCTTTTTGATTTTTCTAGTATTTGAAAGGCTTCATAATGCGGACATCGAGTGGGGCTGGTCATACCGCTCGGGATTATTACCAATTCACAAGTTTGTCTCTTCAATTTATTTTTCATTGAATCCGCTAATGTCTTAAATGCATCAATTACAAGCATGTTTCGAGGTTTTCGGAGAGTTCCTGGTCTTCTGTTCCGCACGGTATTTACCCAAATATTCCATAATTTCGGAAGTCATCCAACGTTCTTGTAAGCACGCGCAATTACATCATTGGGAAATTTCTTTTCTCCTTGTAATTTCTGGCCGCCTGCCTTAATACACGGCATTACGGTGACATACTGTTCTCTGTTTCTTACATTATCTTTAACTTCTTTTTCACCTTTTGAGAAATTACTTTATAATTACGCGGCATGTCAAAGTTAAGGGAGATTTCATCCACATTTTCAATATTCTTAAATTCATACGTGATTTGCAAGCAGTCGAATGTTATGTTGCTGAAACTGAACAAACTTATCTTTAAATTCTGCAGGAAGTTTCTGGCAGATTGAAAGTTCTTCTCAAACCGGAAATCCCACCCTTTTCATAAATTTTCTTGATGCTTTCAAAATATTCAATTTTAAAATTTATCAATAGCTTCTGTTGCCTAAAATTGTAACATTTGTATTTGTTACTGGCAGCGATTTAAAACGAGAATCTTTTAAAAATTTGGCGAAAAAATCATATAATTGGGGGATATCTATGTTTTTGGTTCTGTAAAAGACACTTTGTCTTCGATTTGTAAGTAAAAACAAAATCACGTTGTTTACGCCATCGACGGACATTTGTTACTTTAATACCGAACTTTCTGGCGGCAACTAATCTATTCCCGTTTTCTTCAGCATATAAAATCACGTTCCTTTTCATGCTTGCTTCATAGCGTACTCATCTTGATGCTGTTGCTACTCGTAATATAGTGGTGATCAGAGTGATAAAAATATGGACCTCAGAACCTCTGAAAAAAATCAACTTTTCCGGGCAAATGTTACAAATAAAAGTGATAGGTATTTATGTATGTAGACAGTATACGAAGTTTAAAGAAAATCGTTGGAACCGTTTTCCAGAAAATTATGAAAACCGAAAAAATCTTTCAGTAAAGTCGCACTTCCGGTTGATGGATTTGGTTCGAAATCTTCGTATCTTCTGATGCGATGGTAGTACCTAAATGCAATACCAATTTTGAGCTTCTTACGACTTTTTGATTTTGAGATATTCTGTTAAAACAAACACACCGCCACATTCATCCTCACACACAGACCATTCACTAAAAATATTTTTTTATATTCGGTGGATTTTACATGTATTTCCGGCGAAAACTCAATTCCGATGAAAAATCTAGCACTTTTCTCAATATATCCTCTTAATAGTTGTAAAAGAAATTAAAAATTGATAATGATAGTGAAAAATTATATTTAGTCAACTGGATAATTGACAATTCTACTACTGTATCAAAATCTCATCAATAATGATCAATAGGAGTGATCTCTGCAAATTTAAATATCACTCTTTTTTCGATATAAGGTATTTCGTTTATTTAAAGAATGATAGGAAAATCAACCACTGCGCAATTCCACATTGTTTCTCTGGATAAAAATGTTTGCATTCAAAAAGTAACACAAAGCTTTCTTTTAGTTTCTGTAATAACAACTAAAGGGAGATCTCGAGGAGCGGGTCAATAAAATGTACACACTTTTTTTAAATCTTTGTTCCAACGTTTCGATCAAATTTATGTGTCTTTTCAGGGATCTGTCAACAATCAAACAAAAAAGAAAAATAATAATAGTAATCACCATAATCTAAATATAGATAATAATAATAAGGAAATAGTTTGGGACAATTATTAAATAGAAGACACAATACAAAACAAAACAAACAAACACAATATTTTTAAAACTACTTACAAAGATAAAAAAAATGTTAATCGGTGTTGGATATATTTCCCATTAAAAAACTAAACACAAAATATGTAATAAACAGAGAGAGTTGCTAACTATACGAGCTACATCATCAGAAATGAAGGTATGTGGTAGATGAAGAGGTTATTAAAAGGTAGTATTAGGGAGTGGGGGATGGAAAGGAAAAACCAAGTCTTATGGAAGATAGGAATTTCTAGGACGGGGATTTAGGATACTGTTGATAAGTTGTTTGTGTCCGTCCTATAATTGATTGAAGTTGTGTGTTTTTTAATCTTTATCATTTCTAAAATGTTTCTTTTTTTCCCGTTAGTGTTGGTCGCAAGAATTGTAGGGTTGTCATAGTCAAAGTTGTGGTTAATTTCAATATGATGTCTTGTGAGGGCGGTAGTCGTGTCGTTGTATTTTTTAACTTTGCAATCGTATTCATGTTGTTATAGGCTTTTTTTTTAAATACTGTGAAGTCTGTCCAATCTATGTGGCTGGGCATTGTTTACAGTCAATTTTGTAAATTAAATCTGAACGTTGAGTAATAGGAGTCGAATCTTTAAGTCTAGTAAACATCTTTTGACAAGTATTGGAACTTATGTGTGCCACAGAGATGTTGTAAGTCCGAAAGATTTTTGCAATTTTTTCGGATAGCTTTTTAATGTAAGGAATGGAGATATAAGTGCAAGGTGATTGTGAGGAATGTGCAGGAGACTGTAATCTAGTTATGTTGGTGTTATTGGAGGTAAAGTGATTAGTGACTTCGGTAAGGATATTTTTTATAATATGGGTGGGATAGCTATTATTTTTAAATATGGTGGTAAGTAATAGTTTGTTTTGGTCATGGAAAATGGGATGACTAAGAGATAATACACGCCTTGTAAAGGAACGGATGAAGTTAATTTTTTGAAGATAAGGATGGTGAGAATGAAAGTGTAGAAAGCGGTCAGATCGAATGGACTTCATGTACCAATTAGTCACAAGAGAGCCATCGTTAGAACGGATAATGGTCATATCAAGAAAATTGATTTTATTATCATTTTCAATTTCATAAGTAAACTGAAGTCTCGGATGGAAGGAATTGAAGATATTAAGGATTGTAGAAATCTGAGTGTTAGGAACAGCAGTTAGACAATCGTCAACATATTTGAAGAAAAAGGGGGTTTTAAACGGTAATTTTGCTAGGGAATGTTCAATTAATTCAGTCATAATGATGTCAGCCAAAATTGGTCCAAGACTGCTACCCATTGCAGAGCCAAAGATTTGTTTGTAAAACTGTTGTTTATATTGAAAATAACCCGAGTTACAACAGTGAGTTAATGTGGAAATAAAGGTCTGGAGAGGAATTTTTGAACAATCTTGAATTAGATGGAATTTGCTTTTTATGATATCAATAGTTTCTTGAATAGGAATATTAGTAAAAAGAGAGGACACATCAAGTGAAATGAGTACAAAGTTGTTGGGAATTTTTAGGTTGTCAACTTTAGATTTTAACATAAATGAATCTTTAATATTGTAAGTGTCATTGGATAGGTGTTGGAGAATATCGGCTAGATATTTAGAGAGATGATAAGTAGGTGAATTTATAAATGAAATGATAGGACGAAGAGGGTTTCCGTTTTTGTGAGTTTTAACAAGGCCATAGATTTTAGGAGATACAGGTGAATTGTTGGAAAGGCGTAGTTTTGTAGGCATGTCTATGTATTTTTGGTTAAAAAGTTCTGTTACCAGTCTGTTGGTTGTGTTTTTTATAGAATTGGTCGGGTCCTTGTTGAGCCTAACGTAGGTATCTGTGTCAGAAATGAGGGATAGGATTTTACTTTCATATTCGTCTTTATACATGGCTACTGTCTGTTTACTTTTATCGGAAGAAAGGATCATGATATCGGGATTTTGGGAGAGGAAGGTTTTTGTGGTTTTAATAAGGGAATTGATAGGAGATGAAGAAAGTTGATTGTGGCCAGATTTATGGGTATGGTTGGTGATGATGTTTACAATTTTTGCCCTGACACTGTCTTGTTCATTTGTATCTAAAGTATTTATACCATATTCTATATCACATACAATATTTGATAAAAGAATATTATTATTCTTAAAAGGAAAAGCAAATTTAGGACCTAAACTAAGACAATTTATTACTTCCATGGGAAACACTTTATCTGTAAGATTCACAAACCAGGATTTGTTGAAATTTACGACGGGCACATCTTTTTTGTATAAACTGTTCAGTTTGTCAATCTGATTATTTTTAATGTTTTTGAAAATTTTCTCAAACGCTGATTTTTGGTGCTGTTGAAATTGTGAAACAATGTGCTGTGGTAAAATTTCTTGCGCTTTAGTCATACAAGAAATTTCCTTTTTATACATATTGAACCTTTTTCTTCAAATATGTTGACGATTGTCTAACTGCTGTTCCTAACACTCAGATTTCTACAATCCTTAATATCTTCAATTCCTTCCATCCGAGACTTCAGTTTACTTATGAAATTGAAAATGATAATAAAATCAATTTTCTTGATATGACCATTATCCGTTCTAACGATGGCTCTCTTGTGACTAATTGGTACATGAAGTCCATTCGATCTGACCGCTTCCTACACTTTCATTCTCACCATCCTTATCTTCAAAAAATAAACTTCATCCGTTCCTTTACAAGGCGTGTATTATCTCTTAGTCATCCCAGTTTCCATGACCAAAACAAACTATTACTTACCACCATATTTAAAAATAATAGCTATCCCACCCATATTATAAAAAATATCCTTACAGAAGTAACTAATCACTTTACCTCCAATAACACCAACATAACTAGATTACAGTCTCCTACACATTCCTCACAATCACCTTGCACTTATATCTCCATTCCTTACATTAAAAATCTATCCGAAAAAATTGCAAAAATCTTTCGGATTACAACATCTCTGTGGCACACAGAAGTTCCAATACTTGTCAAAAGATGTTTACTAGACTTCAAGATTCGATTCCTATTACTCAACGTTCTGATTTAATTTACAAAATTGACTGTAAACAATGCCCAGCCACATACATTGGACAGACTTCACAGTATTAAAAAAAAAGACTATACCAACACGAATACGATTGCAAAGTTAAAAAATACAACAACACGACTACCGCCCTCACAAGACATCATATTGAACTTAACCACAACTTTGACTATGACAACCCTACAATTCTTGCGACCAACACTAACAAGAAAAAAAGAAACATTTTAGAAATGATAAACATTAAAAAACACACAACTTCAATCAATTATAGGACGGACACAAACAACTTGTCAATCATCTACAACAGTATCCTAAACCCCCGTCCTGTAAATGCCCGTCCATCATAAGACTTGGTTTTTCCTTTCCATCCCCCACTCCCTAATACTACCTTTTAATAACCTCTTCATTTACCACATACCTTCATTTCTGATGATGTACCTCATATAGTTAGTAACTCTCTCTGTTTATTACATAATTTGAGTTTAGTTTGTTTTATGGAAAATATATCTAACACCGATTAACATTTTTTTTATCTTTGTAAGTAGTTTAAAAATTTTTTTGTTTGTTTTGTTTTGTATTTGTCTTCTATTTAATAATTGTCCCAAACTATTTCTTTTTTATTATTATTATCTATATTTAGATTATGGTGATTACTATTATTATTATTCCTTTTTGTTTGATTGTTGTACAGATCCCTGAAGAAGACAATAAATTTGTCGAAACGTTGGAAAAGATTTAAAAAAAGTGTACATTTTATTGACCGCTCCTCGAGATCTCCTTTAGTTGTTATTAGATCGGTCGAGAATCTTCATTAACATTTCTGTAATAAATTATTCCAATTTAAAATATTTTTCATGGAATTAAAACTTTTTTATAAAGGCTTGATTATTTAGACTTTCTCTGCTCGCCAAGTTTTTGTCTGATGGAATTATGGAATAAAAACTTCGTCTGATGGATTTACAAATACTCTCATGTTGAAGTAAATATGTAAACCAAAACTACTATTATAATAACGTATCTAGAACTTACTTCGTGATAAACATTGGCACATCTATGTTGGTCAACGGCTGCCTTTATCATAACCTTAACGAGTTCCATCCTAGATAAAGTTTGATGCCAAGAATTTAACCCTCTCTCTACTATATTCTTTGATTCAAATATGCTGTCTTTCATCATTGAAATAAAATCTTTCCAAATAGACTACAAAAAAAAAATCTACTTTTCAAGTAAGAAATGCCAATCAATTATTGTAATGTTATTTGGGAATGTAATATTACTTTTAACCGGGTCCTCCCAGGGTTTTGGGGGTTGCACGGTGGGCCAGCTCCCCGCCTGCAGAAAAACCGTACATGCTAAAAAAAGAAGTGGCCTGACAGCAACCCAAATGAAGGGAGACGCCGGTTAAGTAAGTAAGTAATATTACTTTTAGTTTTACGATCATCGTAATTATCACAGCAAATTTGCATAACCTAAACTATGACGCAATAGCCAATTAAGGGCCAACAATTTCCAGACGGCGATTTTTATTGGAGGGTAGGGGTGGTAAGCACAGACTTTACGTCATGGGAATCGAACCCTGAATTCTCGCACCAAAGGCGAGTGCGCTAGCCACTTTACCAACGCGTGAGGGCAAATATGCATAAAAAGTAACAAATCTAAAAGGGGTTAAAAGTTGTTGAATTGAAAAATGTTTCAAAACATTTAGAAGAGTAATTATTATTTTGATAAGCCATCAATTAATCTTGTATTTTTTTGACCAATTGGAATTATATATGAAATCATTGACCAACTAGATAATTATATAAAACCAAATATTACTGTTATAAAGTCTAACTTTTAGTAATAATAGTACCTACTAATGTTTTGTCATCTTCTTGAGGATCGCCAGGTTCGTCAATAATTTTTTTTATATGTCCATAAATTAATTTCATAATATCAAGTTGGTAGTAAAATAAATATTTCATACTGCCGTCTACAATTGGAAGAAAAAAAAAAATTTCTAATCTTATGAATCTTAATATTTTATCTATATCAAGCAATTTTCTATTATTATTATTATTTTATTAAACAAAGCCATAAGAAGAGCTTAATTAGCAACACATTAATCTCAGTCTTTTATATTGAAATTTTATATGCCTCAAGTAAATTAGTAAAATCATTCAAAATTGTTCAAATTACCCTGTTTTACAAAAATCTACTATTATTCTCCGAATTAAAAAAAATAAAAATCTGGTGTGAAACACTCACACGATTTTCTCTCTTACTGCAGTTTACAGAATTGTAATTGACAAATTTTCTTCAAACTTACAATTCTTACTAAATGTTTACTTGTCTTCAATTTTATCGCTGTCTTTCATTTACATTTTATCAATTTGTCTTCGCCACATGCCGTTACCGAGGTTAGGTTACTTCGCTGCATCTGGGTAGCACCCCTTCAGCAGTGGTCTTTGGCTCAGAAGTTGGCCACAGTCGATGATTCTATTTTGTAGTTTCGCGTTTAGCCATGAGGTTAAAGAAGCCCAAAATTTAAGAAAGATAAGGCAACGCATGAGAGAAAAGGCTTTTGATGAGAGGCAATCTGCAAATGGCAAAGCCAGGGTGTCCAGCATTTTAGAGACACTACTTATGGCAATAAATTTATTTGTGAAAAACAATTATTGTCAGGATCTGTGTGGACGAATGCACTGAAGCTGAGTTTTAATTATGCTTCACTCCGCGATGTGCCAGGCGTCGTCATCAGGCGATGCGAGATGTTGGGCTCCTCTGCCGCAAATACGGTAGAGAGACCGAACCTATGTGCTGGGAAAATGCCCGAACAACATGCTCCTTATCACTCGTCTTCACCACAATGTAAAACGTAGGGTCATCGAGTTATTCAAGAAAAAAAGGATATGATGCTATGAGGAGGTCTACTGCGTTGCACGGACGGCACCTCAACGCTTATATAAGTCGCATTCGATAAAAAGAGTCCATCTGTGTTAGTTGTTGATCCTATGATTAGGTATGAGACCAGGCCAAGCGGATTAATGAAGAAAAGAGAGCGACTTATATAAGAAAAGTTCCTATACGAATTTGGAAAAATGAACTTTGCAGTTCACCGTCTATGGTTCGGTTTTCGGGGGACAATCCCGGTGCTAACTGCAGAATTTTTTGATAACATCGGCATTGACAAAGGGAATCTGACCCAGCTGGCGGAGCAAATTATCTTGGATTCCCTGGGAATCCTGCATAATCAATCTACGGTCTTTGGAAAATCGGTTATTAAAATAGTTTCATTTAAATGTCCTATTTATTGAATATGGGTATGTTTCATTCTTTTTCTTCTTCTTGTTTGCACTATTTATTTTAGTTTTGTAACGTTTATGCCTTTTTGACTTGAGCTTGTCTCATGAAGATTGATCAGTAATCTGTGTTCTTTAGCAACTCAATGAAATTGAGCCATATCGACTTGGTTTGTAGCTGTAATCTCAATACGAGAATGTAAATTTAATAAAATGACTACTAGTCTTTCGTCAAAGTATAGTCCACCTAACAAGTTCTCACAACTAAGTAAAGTGTCATATCTGTTTTTATTTTAGTTCTTTAATTTTTAATGTTTGAGCTCAGATTTCGGGATTTGTTAAAAATTAGTAAAATTTTGATACAAAATGTCTTTTCTTTTAAACAGTTGGGAGACGGAAACTGGTGGCTTTTTAATCATGTTTAAACAAAATGAGGGTATAAATTTAAACTTATGAGTATATAAATTGTATAAGTGTATAAATGTGTATAAACTAAATTTGCTCTATGGAAGTCTATGTTATCACACTGTTTTGACAAAACATCCTGATGATGGGCGAACACGCGCCCGAAACCGGTCGACGACCACAAAAGAAGCATGCTATCATGTCATCATGTTTAAGCATAGTAAAAGCGATATCTCTCTTAACTTCATCATTAAAATACTCAAACATGGAATACTGCCTCTACTGTATAATTGTTATTTATAATTATTTATATTATTATCTGTGGACCAATTAATATCCTTACTTCGTTTTTAAAATTTTCAAGAAGTTGCACACGATTATATTTCGTATACCTTATTATTATTAAATCTGGGTGCTTGTCGGCCTGGGACCTAAGTCTATGTGGCTTATCCCCCCCTTCTTATACTTTAAATTTATATTATTACATTATTATTTTGGCTAGCATTGTTGAGGGAAGCAACTATTTGGGGACGATATCTAGGCGAGCAATTATTTTAGTAATTAAATTTACTTCAGAGATATTTTCCTTGATAGCCTGCTTCATTTTGTGGTCGTCGACCGGTTTCGGGCGCGTGTTCGCCCATCATCAGGATGTTTTGTCAAAACAGTGTGATAACATAGACTTCCACAGAGCAAATTTAGTTTATACACATTTATACACTTATACAATTTATATACTCATAAGTTTAAATTTATACCCTCATTTATTTTATTTATTTATATACTTAATTTATACATAATATATACACTCATTTTCATACTTTTTGTATGATGCTTTTTATCAAACAGTGATAACATAGACTAGCACACAGTCAACAATTGTGAAAAGTTGAGACACTGGTTTTACAAATGTTTTTGTTAGGACCTAACTAGGTTAAGAGGGGTGTTGGTACCGAGTGGGAAAACACGTTTCGGTCATTAAAGGGGCATATTGTTCCCTTTAAAAATAAAAACATCCACAAGCCGGGATATGTAACTTAAACTACGTTTTTTGAAGGAGATTTACTTGATAATTAATTACCCATATTATCTTACTATTTTATTTATTTATTTATTTATAACAGATTGAAAAAATACTGTGTCAGCAGCGGGCTACTGGGAAATAGTGACTGACAAGAAATGATAAAATACGAGCTGTAACATTTGTAAAACCAGTGTATCAACTGAATTTGCACTGTGCAAGTCTATGTTATCACACTGTTTTGATGATGATCGAACAGCACCAAAAATCCTGAAACCGAACGCCCGAAACCGGTCGATGTCCTCAAAAAGAAGAAGGCTATCACGGAAAATAACTCTGATGCTTTCCAGCTCTGCGAAACCAACCACAAAAATTAAATTTACTACATTAAGGAATAAGTAGTACCTACCTAAAAGATCAATATGATGGACTAGCTCAGGAATTGATGTTGGTTCAGGAAGCTCTTCTTTGAACATTTCATGAATCAACATTAAATCTTGAAAAATCTGTTTTTTCCAAAGTGTATCTTCTTCTGTGCCGTCAGTTGTCTGCATCCCCAGGCCCCTCGAAAATAATGTAAAATATATAAATATAACTTGAAAAACTTATCTGTTAAATAGACTCTGTGACTTGTATTCACTTTGTACTCACTGGGGAATATTTGCCCTTTCCATAGTAACTTCATAATATAGCTTAATAATTTCATCTTTTACAATCGAATTATATGCTAATTTCAATTTCATTTCTACATTTGTCACAGTATGAATATTTCCAATAATAATGTGATTCGTGTGCTAAGATAAAAAGCCAAAATGGTTACTTATTATTAAGTTATAGTAAGTAAATACAATTTCATTTTTAATCAGAACTTTGATATCTTCGTAATGTGTATTACGGGATTTCATCGCAATAAACCTTTTGTATAATAGTACAATAAAATAATAAAATGATATATTATATGCTTTATTTACGGGTGTCAATAAGGAGTCCAGATTAAAAAGAAAATTCAGTAATACCAATTCGAATAATGTTTAATTTTTATCATTTGCTTGAATTAGAAAGAACCTTATTTTAATTTGTAATAACTTACTAATACTAGTCTGTTTAAAATTGCATTGATATCCTCCAGACTATAGAACCCAGCTACTCTCAGCAAGGATTGGTATCGTGGCAAGTATTCCTCAAAGTATTTTTGTACGAGCTTAGCAGATTCTAAAATACCAAGTTTCCATGTTTCTATTTCTCTATTCCAGATAACTTGACGATTTAAAATATTGTCTATATTTCTTTCCTAAAACATTGTAAAACAGGTTAAAATATTTTTTATTTAGAATAATTTGGCATTTGACAAAAATAAAGTATTTTTTTTTTTGCGGTCGACTTCTGAAGGAATTTCACATAGGTTTTTCACAAGTTTTTATGCAAATTGACGACAAAATATTTCTCTAATTATTCATTTTCTGTATTAGGCCAAACACTCAATGTTAGGCAATAACAAACAGATGTAGAAATGGAAGTGGTCCTATTAACTGTGCTAAATGTTTCAAGAATGTCGAATTTCTTATTAACCCATGCAGAGAGACAATTATTTAGATGAAATAAATGTCTGAATTCATTTATATAGACTCAGTATTCTATTTATTATGCAGAAATTAAAAGTCCTGACTAACAGAAAATCATTAAAATTGTCACTCTTCATATATTATATAAGAGAAAGTAAAATATGGTGTGAAACACTCACACAACTTTCTCTCACTGCACATTACAAAATTGTAATTGACAAATTTTTTTCCAAACTTATAAATGTTTGTCTTCAGTTTTATACCAATGTGTTTTATATAAAATTATTTGATTGAGGAAAGCATAACCTTCCCCCAAAAATTCTTTAAATGAATTTCTCGAAAAATGTTTCAAACAAAAGTGATAGAGATCTCTGTATTCATAGCTTAACAGCTCAATGCTTAACCAAATTTAATGAAACCCTTCGATGTTTTATGGACAAATCGCGAAAATTGAAAAACTATTACGTAAAACGCACTTCCGGTTTACTTATTTTCTTGAAACTCGGAAGTTTGGTATTCTAATTAATTTGACAGAATGGTAGAATTGTATAATAAACTAAAATACCACTTTTAAGGAAAACATAACCTCCTCACTTCTCTCCCAAACATTTTCCAGGAGAATTTTTTCAAATAAAAGTTATAGTCATTTAATACCAAATATAACAAAAATCAGTCAACAGTTTTCGGGAAAATACAAACAAGTAAACCCCAGTCAACAAACTAGTACTTCCGTTTGACCATACCAAAACCAAAACCATATTATCAGGAATGTCTGCGATTTTCCGTATTTGTGTTTGATCACTTCATACTAATGTCTGCAAACCACTTTTTCGGACTCAAGGAACTCAAAACATATATTTCCAGTGAAAATTCGATATCGAAAACTTGTCACGATTACAGTACTTCTTCTTGACAGCAATAGGAGTAAGTAAAATAACTCGGTGTGAAAGGCTCACAAGACTTTTGTTAATACAATTATTTATAAAATGACAAATTTTCTTTAAACTTCAAAGTTGCTCATCGGTCATATCATAAAAAGGATAGACGTCGTGAGGGGACCAATCTACCAACCCCAGGTAGGGAAGAGCGCGCCGACAAAAGGTACCAACCCCATATTTTTGAAATTTACCTCCACAAATTCTACAAACCTAAATAAAATAAATTTTTTGGGGAAACATATTTGAAATAAAAATGATAGGTTTATATATCTATGCAGTTAATATTCCACTTTAAAAGAAATCGTTTTAGTCGTTTTCGAGATAATTCCAAAAATCTCAAAAAGCTATTCTGTGAAGTTGCATCTCCGGTTAAATTTGGAATTCTAACAATGCTTCTAAAGTCCCTTACCATTTCTGTTTCAACGTTACAAATTTTTATTTTTTGCAGGTAAACTAAAGCTATTTATAACAATAGAAGAAAGAATAGCTGTTTCTGAATAGCTGAGTGGAATGACGTGTGAATAGACGCGGGACAATTCACAGGTAAATTTCACATACCAGCTCCTACCTACCAGACCCCAATTAAGAACGTGACCAAAAATTCAAGCGAACTGGTGACGAACAGCGTTCGAAGAGACCGGCTGTAGCAGATGAAACTATGCAAAGGATTCAGGAAACGATTATTCGCAGCCCCTTAGCATTAACAATAAAATTAACCAGAAACTTGGTATCGCACACACCATTGTGTGGAAAACACGCGATTGAAATTAAACAAACGTGCCTACCTCTTCAAATTGTCCATAAACTTAAGACTTAGAAAAGCTATGTGCCACAACTTATTGAATGCTGTTAGAAATGCAAATTTAATGCAGCATTATGGTTCACACTTTCGAAATGAACATTTTTTTTATGTTAATATACAGTACATTAAGCGATTCTAAGAAAAGGGTGTTGTATTTGATTATATGGGCATAGCACTTTGTTGCCATCTTTATTGAACCGTTTCATAAGCATAATAGAAGTTCCACACAAGTCATTGGGAAAATATGGAGTGTACATAAAATAGTACTTACTTTGTTGGATAAAACCTCATCTTCAATGACTTTTAACGATGCAACCAGTCTAGAGGTTAATTTACAGATTAAACCCTTATATTTGATGGTAGTGGACCAAATTTCTCTTCCAAGATTTGAATCAGCTATTTCTTTTTGTGCTTCCCATCTTGCTGTTATAGTTTCAAGAAAATTTGCGTCATCTGGTTCTGCTGTTATTTTTAAATATTTCGCTATCTGCGGGCCTAGCAAACATATATGCGTGTATTGGTTGTAAAAGCTTCCAAAAATAAATTTATGTTTCATTGTTAAATCACCACTTTTCTTAAATTCAGTGTATACAATTGAGTTCGATTAACTGTTAACTGAGCTAATTAGGTTACAATTTACAGATTAAAATATTCAATGTATTTGAGCTTTCTCAATTTTGATTTCTCTTACCTTTAGCATTGGCTGACTAGCCCACAGCTATTGATATATAAAACAATCCAGTGTTAAAATTGAATTCATTATCTAACTCAACACTACTTTAAAATCCTAAAAGTAAAAGCTTAATACCTAAGAAATAATAAAATTTAAGCTGATAACGCATGTTTCTTCATATTATGATGATGACCACGTTCACCTTCTCTTCAATGGTGTTATATATATTTAAATTAGCTTCTTCAAATTTGAGTAGTATTTTGACTGATTTTTAAACCTTACTCATTTTCCCCACAACATCCTAAACTAAATTTTTCCAGAAAAGATTTTCAAAAGAAAGTAGTACATTCGTAGGTTCACAGTCAGTATTCCAAGTTTAAGGAAAATAATACAAGCAGTTTTCAAGATAATTCTAAAAAAAAAAATCTCGAACCTACTCTTTGAATACGCACTTCCGTTTAACCGATTACCCCCAAACATGAAATTCTAAAGTGCACTAAAGCACCTTAATAATAATATAGGAGATTGTATGGTACATTATACTTAACGTTGCCCTCCCAGAATCCTCCAAAAATTAGTAAGTAGAAATGATACGTCTTTATGTGATAAAAAATAATATATGTACATTTTTATGAAATCTAAACAAATCTCTTTCGAAAATTTCGATTTGTTTTTTATTCACTTGTTTGGACATCTTTAATAAACTTAAGACAAATCAACAATCATTAAAAAGAAGCCTTAACTCATGCAAAATTTTTACGCTTTACCAATAATACCATTAATTAATTAATGGAAGCCTAGAAATATGACTTATCTAAGAAAAAAAAAAAATCTAATTTTGCTAAAAAAACTGAAAAGAAAAAAATTCAAGCGGATGAAAATAGAGATAATATGCCTAATTTTTTTTCAAATGAACTAAAATATTATTACATGAAAACTTGTCACAATTCCTACTATTCTGTATAATGAAAAAATCCAAGTTATAACGAATATCATGAATATAAATTAATCTTAAATAACTTATATCAATTTATTAAAACTTGAATGATTGAATGGAAAAAAAAAAGTTCATGAAACACTTCTTACATATTGGTTCCTTGTCTATTAAGTAATGTGCGACCTGATAGGTGGAAAGAGTCTTGGCGGTCCATATATTTTGTAAAATTTGTGAATAATTAATATTCAGACGGGAAATAAAAGTTTCATGCCCTTCCATATTCAGTTTTGATACTTTATAATAAAATGTTGCCTAATCATATGAAAAAAAGATTACACATGATTAAGTGAATATATTTTTGAAAAAAAAAAGTATTTGTGATAAAATCACACATTTTTCTATTACTCCATACCTCGACTTCAATTTTTGTTCAGTTGAAAATTTTACGAAACTTGAGCATAAAAAAATTGGTAGTATTTGTATTGAGAGGAAAACTGAATAAGTTATAGCTCGTCAGAACCTCCTAAAGGCGGAAATGGCAAATAGGATTTGATCAATGTGCCAAAATAAGCTTAAATGTAATGAAATCCTCTCCCCTACTGCCGGAAGAACCTATGTCAAGGCTACAGGATCTAGATAACTACGTGTAATAACAGCTGCATATAAAACACATAGTTATTCTAAGACAAGTTGTAATATTTTTGTTGAAAAATTTGAACAAAATAAAATACTAAAAATTAATTATATTTATATAGGAAAAAACAACCAATTTTATCTAACAGATGTTATTAATTTAAGAATATAATTGTTTTTGTAAGAAACCTTTTCCAGGATTTTTTATGTCAGGCTAGAGTGAGAATATCCTAATCTTCCACTAGTGCCAGATTTTCGAAATTGAGTTTCCAGCGGAACTATATGTTTTGGGGTCCCCTCTCTCTCTCTCTCTCTCTCTCTCTATATGGTACGTATAAATGTATATGTGTGTGTGTTGCCGAATATCCCAAAAACGAAAAGTACCAGGAAGCTAAAACTTAGTATTCCGTTTAAGTAGGTACTACCACCGTATCAGACAAGATTTCGGGCAAAAACCATCAATCCGGTTGATGTAAGCTTACTGAATAGTTTTTCCTGATTTTCTCGAAAACGACTGCAACAATTTTCTTTAAAATTCGTATGCTATTAATACACATTAATTATCACATTTATCTGTAACATTTTTAGTGGTTCTGGGGGGAACAGTAGCGTTATGCTCTCCTGTAAGCTATCACTTCAGTATATTATAATGGTTTTATCACCTACATAAAATTGCTACACATTGGTAGCATTAATAGAATTCCAAATTTGAGGAAATTCGGTTAACCGGAACTGTAACTTCGTATAGTAGGTTTTTTTAGTTTTTTAAATTTTTCTCGAATATGACAATAAGGATTACTTTTTAACATGGTATGCTAACTTCACAGAGAAAACATTACTTTTATTTGAAACATTAAAAAAAAAAAAAAAATTATTTTGAATGGCTGTGCGGGGAATTTGCGGTGTTAAATTGTTTAATAGTGTAACGATCGGAAGAAAAATAAATTTAAAATTTTCTCTTTATCTGATGAGAATGCAATTGTCGGTAAAAATAAAATTTGATTTATTGTTACATCAATAAGTTCGCTTTAAAAATAAAGCATATCATTATTTCAAATAACATTTTGGAAATAAATTATTTCACCAGATAATTTGAAATTATCTGCATAGAAATAAATGCCCAGCTCTGGGTTGCTGTATGAAAACTGACGGTGACTATGAAGGCTCTGTTAATTTTACACCGTATTTTAAATAAATAAAAATAATAATAAAAACAATCAATTCACAATCGTTTTACGTTAACAAGCCAATTCGTTGATTTTGTCGGTTAATAAAACAAGTTCTTTGAATTAATATTTTATATATTTTAATTGCACATATTTAAAAGGTACATTTTTAAATGCGATAAACAAAATACAAAGAATTAAAAAATAGAACAATATTATTCGTGCTGACTAGAAAATGAATGCAGCTTTTCAATGGATTCACTGAGCTTTTCTAAACTTGACATAAGGGCAGCCATATTTTGTTTTCCTTCTCTTAAACCTTCTTCAGTTAATGGTGTATACAGTTCCTGAGTTGCACCAAGTTCAAAATGAAGTTTAGCCAGTCTTTCTTGTTGTTCCCTAATACCAGTCATTTGTTCCATGCTACAATCTTTACCTATATAGGTGACGAAATATTACTAAATTCTGAAGGTTATATCACAGTTCATAAAACACTGTTTTTTTTTTCATATAACATCAAAAAAATTGAAAGTAGACCTAAAACTGTTATAAATTGTGTAAATATTGTTTTAATATTTAAAATCTATAATATTAAGTAATATTCGATTTTTACTAATATTAAGTAAAAGGGCAAAATTATAGAACTCTTTTGGAAAAAACAAAGTAACTTGCTTACGAATATAAGCTAAATCTGGAGAAAAAATCACTTAAAATAAACATAAATAACAGATACCCTATTTAGTTAAAATTCAAAGCAGATAGTCGACATGAAGGGCATTGAGAGTTCAATGATAAATTATCAAATTAAATATAAAACAGATATTTTGGTGTTCGTTACGACCGCTGTATTCAATGTTGTAAAATGACCGAACCCCAACATCTATTTTACAACATAAAGCAGATATTTCATCAACTTTAGTGGGTATTTGTAGTACAGGGCCGGCCAAGAAGGTGAAGCAATTGTTTTAGGTGGCAGTTTAGAAAGAGCGGCCAAGAGCGAACTTGAAAAAAGAAATACATAACCTTTTAAATATATAAGATCAACTAATAATTTCGTTAATGAAATACGTCCGATTTTCGAGAGTAAATAGTAAATTAATAAACGGAAAAGATAAAAATGAATGATTGTGCTAAACTGGCATTTATGTATGACAATTATCATAAAAATTATAACACTGCCTTATTTATACTATTATCATTATTTATATTACTATCTATTATAGTTGAATCAAACAGGCTAATAATGATTGCTGAGTTATTTATTTTCTGACGTCAACACTCGCTGTTGTTGGCATCTAAGAAACCGATTCCATTTTACACTCAAGAATGCAATATTGACCTTACAATAATTAAAAGTACAAATTACTCACGTTCTGACATAAAATTCGTTGAAATAATGGTTTTCTCTATATTTTTCTTTTTAATGATAACCTTTACTTTTTTATGATATCATTCCTGAAGGGGGACAAAAACTTTTTCCTACAAGTGCATATTATTCTTGAGTCAGCCACATGTTTTAGGGACAAAATTGTCAAGACTTTTTGAATGGATTCCGTTTGTCAGAAAAAGAAAAAAGACTTATGCCTGCAAGTGCCTCCTTAGATTAAAATGTTCAAAAAGCTTTGGTTTTTGGCTTTTTTCACTTTAAAAATTACTGTTAGAAGAAGAAATTTAGAGAATATATCAAATTTTGAAGATGAATTTTAACGAAAAACAGTTATCAAATCTGAATCATAATCAAGTTGAAAGTTGTTTATCTCACGAAAAACAAAGATAAAAAAATCGATCACTCTCCATCTTTTATTAAAATATATTTTTTTAAAAAAGCTATCTGGTTGTTAATATATGTGAAAAACGGCAAAAACTCCTAGTTTTTCAGAAGATATATTCGAAGATATTATTGTATCTTGGAGAACTTTCGAACATATCTAGTGTACTTTTTGCTTCTTAGGACCAAAACAGTCCTTCCTTTAAAGTTTTAACGTATAATCCTGAAATATTAAAGGAAGTGGATGAAGAAATTGTTTTTCTTAAAGAAGTCGGTATATGGAAAAACCTATGTTCAAAGCTATATCAAATTATTTATTCGTTCGTAATGGATAGTTTAGTTGATCGAGAATAGGCTATTAAAATAATTAACAAGAGAGTTCAGATGAATCTTCTTTTCTTTAATGACTAATCATTAATTTCGATATGAGTAGAGGGCAGAAAAAAGATCAAGTTTTCCAAAGAAGAGAAAAAACTAAGAATAAGAATTTTAAGGCTTGAAATTAGATTTTTCATTCATTTCCAAAAATTTCAAATAACATCCTTTGCTGATATCTTAACTTTGCTACACTCACCAAAAGCCCTGAGCTTTCCAGAATGAAAATCTTCAAGTAAGGATAGTAAGGCAGTCTCCATTCTTCTAACATCAGTCACATCTGACAGAAAACAGTGATGGTGAACAGGCCGTTCCGATAATTCAGCTTCATGCATATCAGAAATTAACAAAAATATAACTCAAAATAACTAAATAAATAAAACAAAACAAAAAAAAATCATAAACTAAATTAATTTAAAAACAACATAATATACGAAAGCAAAATGATAATACTTGTTCTACAAAAATATAAATAATAATAATTAACAAAAAAGAATTAAAACGAAATAAAGATCTAACATTCAGTTCAGAAGATCGGAGGAAATAGGAGAAATAAATCCATGCACTCTGTCCACACAAATAATAGTTGAAGTAGAAAACATGCTATAGTTTATACAATATCATTACCTCTCTTTATCCTATTAGGTGGAGGAGGATGGGGTGGCCTTGCCGGCCTATTGTTCAACTTTTCATTTACAAATAGAAATTTAGAACCTGTAACAATCCATTTTTCACATTTTAGTCCCAATGTTTAATTATTTACTGAAATAAGTATAATATCTGTTATAAAATGCTTTTAAGATTATGTATATTTCAAATAATCAAGATATTAATTCTGAAAGACATATTTGGACATTTTCAATCTGATAAATTATTCTAAACAAATTTAATGTGTCTCCAGGAATCAAAGGTGAGCAAGAATATTTTTGGAATAATGTTGGCTAGAAGTGCATTTCATGATATACTTCACAGATCTGTAAGTGATTTATATAAACATAATTAAAGCAATCATGATGATACATATAAGGATAACGTTTGAGGTAATATCAACGAAATACCTGAAGTAGGATTGCTATTTGTTGCATGACTGGAGCCTATAGTTGGAGCAGTTGCAATTCTGCAAAGAGATCGGGTACTGGATGAACCTTGACTTGTTGCTCCTTTAACACTACATCCTCCACCAGAGGATGAAATATCCTACTTACAAAAAAAACAAAATGTAACATCATATCGTGAAGAAATTTTATATTTATCTAAAAAGTTACTACTGCAATTAAATCATATCCATATGGTTAAACTCTTATTATGTAGCACTCATAAATTGGTTCAATAATGTCTTATTACTCTAATTTTCAATCATTTTTATGTTGTAATTTAAAACACTTCATCACAATATTATAAAACCAATTAATATTAAGCATGGAGATGCATATAGTTTAAGTACAGTTCATATTATTCTTATTTCATTTTTACTTTTGCATTTTCAACCAAATCAAGAAACAACTACATAATGCCTATCTTCTTTATCAAACATTCTTATTATTCTTTTATGATATGGGAACTGTAGCAGAATACACTTAACGGTTTATGGTAGCCTTATGGAAACATCTAAGTTTTATGTGAAATTTAAAGACACACATACTTTATTACTTTCTGGTGAAGTTGGTGATGTCTGGGTGTTTTTTGAAATCCCAGGACTAACAGGAGGTGTTACTTCTCCATATTTTGCAGTCAGAGGATCATCATCCATTAGCACTAGTTGTTGCAGATCGCACTCTTCCTTTCCATCTGTCATGTCTTAAATAATGCCTATGTCCATCACTTAGATGATAAGCTCCTTTTAAAAAAAAACTAATGTTGTCATTAAATATTCTACATCTCTCATATTGTAATACAGTAAAATAACCTGGCCATAATAACAAAACCAATTGTAAACACAAATGATAGTTGCACGAAATGATTTCAGAATTAACTATAATGCTTTTGGTAAGAATTTCACATTAACCTATCTGAAACCACTAGAAAGCACAAATTATTAAACAGTAAGAATAAATTTACTATAGCTCTATAGTTCACATAGTTCACATAAGATAGTGCTGTAGAATTCTCTAAGCGCTGTTATAACACATCAAGGTGTTGACCAGTTTGTGGCGCGCCTGTGTTGTAGCGAAGAATACTCAGTATGGTGAATGAGTAGCTAGGGTAGAGAGTTCGTTGTAATTTCTTATTTTTGTTTTCTGTTTCTTTTCAGTTGAAAGTTATATTGCCTTTTTTGTGAAGTGTTTTAATAATGTAATGACTTACTGTCATAGTTTATCACGAAGATATTTGAATTTTGGTTTTTCCTGCCCTCCAAGATGACAAAATTAGTTTCGCCCTTTCTCCTTTGTAAGTAGATCTTTAATTATTAATTAAGTATAATATTTTCAAGCATTATATCAAGCGAATATTGTCGCTTTTCACTATATCCTTTTTTTGTTTATAGAATGAAAAAATATACAAAAACAACATTGTTTACACCATTTTTTGAGATATATATATACTATAAACATTTATTTCTTTCTTAAACATCATATATTTTCTTATGTCGGTTTAATATGTTGAATCTCTTCAAAAAGAATTTGCTGATTTTGAATTGTGGGTGGAAGTTTTTACATTGACCTTATTCAGTGTCCACAAACAGCATTAGGTTATTCAAGGAGTAAGCCTCCAAAATTAGTGAAATATTTTCCATTCTTATTTATTTCTCATTTATTTTGTATAACATTTGTGTTCATTTAGAAAATAGAGTTTCAAACTTTGGTTATTCCTTAATTTTATAAGTATAAAATATGATTTATTTCTTGTATGCTAAAAACATCCCAAATTTCCAAATTTTACTGGTGATACAGGCGGTGGAAAAAGTACGAACTCTTACATTATTAGAACAAATTCTTTCACATTTGAAAATATTTTTTTAATTTGTATTATTTCCATAAAATTCATCGGTACCCTACGTTTTCATAATCCGAATTAACAACCTATCGTTTGTTCGAACTATATTCATATCTGAATTCTCATGCCCAAATACTAAACAAAATACAAAACAAAAGTATAAAATATGATTTATTTCTTGTATGCTAAAAACATCCCAAATTTCCAAATTTTACTGGTGATACAGGCGGTGGAAAAAGTACGAACTCTTACATTATTAGAACAAATTCTTTCACATTTGAAAATATTTTTTTAATTTGTATTATTTCCATAAAATTCATCGGTACCCTACGTTTTCATAATCCGAATTAACAACCTATCGTTTGTTCGAACTATATTCATATCTGAATTCTCATGCCCAAATACTAAACAAAATTCAAATATATTCCATTTCATAAATAATTTAAATATTTCACATTAAAAATATACCACAAGTGAATTTATGCTGAATAGTTATTATAGTTTAGAATTGTTAATTGGACCGAAATGTCTAACCAATGATATTAACTTAAATTACATCATTTAAATGGAAAATTTGCTAAATATCTAATTTAATAGGTAGGATTAATTGCCGGAAAGACGAGGTAGGTCAGTACTCATTAGCTAATTGCAAAAGAAGCTTTCCATAGGACAAAACAAAAGACGTGTAGAAATAACCAGCCATGTCTTGCCAAATTTTGGTATGTATGTAGTAAATGAGGAGTTTTATTCCAATAATCCTTACATATTTCACGTTGGCCTAAAGAAAATATTGCGTAAACTTTTTTCTTTGACTTCATGAATTTCACTACATTCATCATCAGAAAATTATTAATAGGGCATCGGTGGAGCCATTTATATCATCCGGCCTTTAATTGATTTCCAAGTTCCAAAAAAAATATAAAGATTTGTGCATAGTTTTATAGTCGGTGGCTTAGGAGTAAATTAAGATCCGTTGTAGCAATAGCTGGAATCATTTGGCTAGCTGTTTAAATAGATTCATTCCCCGATCTAAGCTCTGGATTATTACTGTATTAAATGTGTTGCATAATCTGCTAATCGCTCCTGGCCAAGGCACGCGATCGGTATTTGGCTGTAAGGCATGCTCTTAACAAAATTTAAGATATAATAATGAATAGTCAAGATTTACTTTAGTAAGTAGGCTGAAATGAGTCACTTGTTACATTAAAACTTAGAATAAGATTTTATAGGTAAAAAATGTTAAGAATAAATTTTTAATTAGTCTTTGAAGGAAGCATATTTCCCGAAATATTTAAATACTGGGATTTGTTTAAGGCATTCAAATTTCAAAAAAGAAAACAGAAGAAGTCAACACAAGTATAATTTTATTGTGCTACGACCATTTCTCTTTCTTTTATGCAAAATTGTATGTGTTTTCCATCTGGCCAGAGAGCGTGCTTCCTTAGAAGGACGAAGAGTCATCGATGTGGAACACAGGAAGTCATTAAGTTGGATGAAGCGGTGCTGCTTAACACCTGGGGTTCAACAAAACTATAGGGACCTATAGCAACGTTCGTTCATCGAATACTTAATAAAAAAAAAAATAAATAAATAAATACCTCGGTAACTTAATTCATCCTAATATCCTAATAGTCGGACTTAATTTATCGTATTTTGGCCTCGACATACTTCCTATATTTCATCCAGATTTTCAGAAATTGTTTTTTACAGAGAAATAAAACTCAGCAATCTTCTTTCTCCGATGTACATAAATATCCTTCTTCTTTACTTTCTTCTGTGAGAAGTTTGTCTGTCCTCATTACTTTTCTTCCCTATTTTTTGAGCCATTTCTTTGAATCTGATATACGTTTAGCACCATATAATTTTTACGAACTTTTCGTCCGATCTGTACATAAAAGAGAGAATGCCATGAATAAGCTATTTCTGTTCATCTCTTTAATTACTTTATCAGTAATGTATCTTGAGGTCACTAACCTATTTCAGTGTGGCAGAGCTAAAGCAGTTTACGCCATGAAAGGCATGAAATTGTGATAGGAAAACGTGCCGCTAAAGGCTCGTAGTTTGCACATTGTTCCTGCCTTAATCACTGAAAGGCAGTATAAAGAGGACAAGAGAAGGAATGTGTGTTTAAGCTACAGCGTGCACTTAACCACGTGCTCTAAATAAACTGTCAACAAGTTTGATTTTTCATTACTGTTTCCTCTAAAAAGAAAATATTCTCTGCATTTACTATATGTAATAAAAAACAAACATTTCATTTTTTATAAATTAACTTTGTTTTTGTTTCATAAGTTAACAAATCTTCTAGTTTTATTATAATATTCTTAATTTATTTTTTATTTTTAACATTCGGTTTCCATAAAGAAATACCATGATCTCTTTTTAATTTTTCTGCTATTAGCTAACGGTGCATGATGAATGTCTAGCTTCCAAAATGTGCAGTGTCACGACACTATCCTTATTGAGAAGTCTAGAGGGTTACTAACATTTTAATGTTCACAAGTTCGAATTGGGCTCCATAGATAGAACCCACTATCAGTTTCTCGTGTTGAAGCAACACATTTGGTTTAAGGAGGAACTATTACATTAGGGGACTTGTCATATATATATATTTTAGTTTCTCTTATTGTTAACAAGATGGATAGTGATCGAGTCAGAATCCGATACAAAATTTCCGGCCTGCAGCTGCAAAGTGAGAATTCATTGAATTTTTTTTTCTGTTTCTTCAATTTTCTTAAAATTGAAATCCCTCTCCCAAAAGTGCCTTTAAATGAATTTTCCCAGAGAAATGTTTCAAATAAAAGTTGTAGTTCTTTTTATGTGTAGTTGATGTACCAAGTTTGAAGAAAATCGTCGGAGCCATTTTTGAGAAAATCGCAAAAAGTAAAAGAAAACAACTAGTAAAGTGGTACTTCCGTTTGTGGAATTTTGGCAGATAACGTACTGTCAAATCCCATGGTGATACCTAAACGGAATATCAGATTTGAACTTTCTACGATTTTTCGTTTTTGAGCTATGCTGTTCACATACACATACACACTCACTCACTCAGACCATTTGCTAAAAACCACTTTTTTGGACTCAGGGGACCTCAAACCGGATATTTCCGGTGAAAACTCGATATCGAAAATTTGATTCCATCCTTACTACGAGTAAAAATCGTTATTCTGGGGAGTAGCATTTGTCAAGCCTTCTCTAAAGTGTTATTCCAAAAGACTGTTTGGTTTTACCATATATAATACAGAGTAGAATTAAATATTTAAAAAATATATATATTAAAATGGATTTTCACTTTTTCGCGTCTGTCTAGAAGCTCCTCCGAAGATTTCCCTGAAACTTGATACTTATTCTACACACACATAAACCTGTTACCTATTCTATAACCTATATCATCTATATATTATTATTATTATTATTATTACACATCAGAAGTATTGATAGAATTCCCAGTTTGAAGAAAATAGGTTAACCAGAAGTGGGTCTTTACAGAGATAAGGTTTTTTGTTTTCTTGGTAGGATTTTCTAGAAAACGGCTGCAACGATTTTCTGTAAACTTCGAATATTCTCTGCACAGATAAAAACTTATGACTTTTATTGAAAATATTTTTCTGAAATAAAAAAATTATTTTTGAATGATTTTTAGATATCTTAGATACGTATCTGTCAGTTATGTTTAAATATAAACTGCACACACTTGGTAAGTTTCGATAGAGGGTGTTCTACACAAGTCCGGTCAATTATACAAGTGTAACCTCTACACCTAACTAACATTGGTGTAACCTCCACGGCAACCTAACTAAACATTGTAAACGTTGCAGTTTTATAGAAAGTTTGTTAATTAAATTACATTAATTGAAGTAAAAGAAACCCGAGAAAAACCAGATTTGTTTTTCTTCCCTAAACTTTTAATAATTGTTTCTACCATTGGGCTCTATCTTATACTATAGAAGTGAAAGTATTAGCAAGCAGATTCATCAATTCTCGTCAGTTGCATTCAAATGATAAATAACTCAGAATTTAAGTAGTTCATAATTTAAATTTAATGGACTACTCTTCGATCATTTCCTACAAATCAACTTTTCCTTATATTATAAATTTTCCCGCCTAACGGGAGAATTTTTCAAATTGACTGGGATACCTTATCTAAAAACCTCGTAAGGATTAAGAACCATAAAGTTTTATTAACCCCAAAAAGTACCAGTTAAAAAAATCAAAATGCATTCCTTTATAGAGGTTATTGAAGAAGGTCTGTCAGTTAGTTTAAAATTAAATTTGCACTAACCATAAAATTAAATTAAAGGCCGCTCAGGTATACCATTGAAATCTCCATCACCATTTTTATGTCTTGTCCAATTAAAGATTGTAATGTTACAATTTAAAAAAAATATTTCTTGCTTAAATTGTATCAATTAAAGTAAGAGAAAGTTGTGTGAGTGTTTCACACCAGATTTTTTTTTTTTTTTTATATATATTTGGAGGAAAATAGCCAATAGTTGAGAATATTATTCATAAAAAAAAAAAAAAAAATTTTCTGAAGCCACTTTTGAAATACATAAACTTGTAAAGTTAACAAATATACTCTGATTCCTTTTTCGCATTTAAGTAATATTATGCGATAAAAATTGAGGTATTACATTAATTAGCTGATTGTAAGAAAAACGAAATGTCACTTAAATTTGGCGTATACTGAACTTGAATTGTGCTTTTATGCACAGAAGGCCAATGATCTAATGAATGAAGCAGTTTTTTTTTTTTTAATAAGCCCTGTCTCCTACTGTATTCTTCAAGTCACGATTGCAATATCCTGTTTAGTAGTTAAGAACCTTCCGGTAAATGTTTGCATATCGTATTTATTAAATAGTAATGTAGTAAACATTTCACTACTAATTAACGTAAAAACCTCAGTTAGTGTCTGTACTAAGTCTCTGTACGAGTCTGTGTTGGCACACTGTCTGAAAAGCGCATCCTGAAGATTGGCGAACGCCCGAAACCGGTCGATGACCACAAAATGAAGCAGGCTACCACGGAAAATGTCTCTGATAACGTAAAAAACTTGGAATCAAAAGTTATTAAATTTAAAGTAACTGAAAGACCCCCCCCCCCATACAATGCTACAAATAAAAGTGACACGTATCTATCTATGCAGCCAGCATTCTAAGTTTAAAGAAAATCGTTGTACCTGTTTTTGAGAAAATTCCAAAGAAACTCAAAAACCTATTCTGTAAACGCAGTCTTCCGGTTAACCTGGAATACTATAATTTTACTTAAATCGGATGTTAGAGGAAAATATAATGCTTCCGTTTCCCCAGAACCGTCATAAATAAATTTTCCCAGAAAAATGATACAAATAAAAGTGATATGTATTTATGTGTATTGATAGTATATGAAGTTTAAAGAAAATCCTTTTCCAGCCTGTGCCTTTTTCCAGTAAAACTATAATTAAGTGGTAATTTTTTATTGGTTGATGGATTTTGCCCGAAATCTTCGTGTTCCATGCGCTGGTAGCTTCCTGTGGACTTTTCATTTTTGAGATATTCTGTTAACACACACACACACACATACAGACCATTCGGTAAAAACATTTTTTTCGTATTTAGAAGACACCCAAACGCATGTATTTCCGATTAGGAAAAGGAGAATGAAACAAAAATCTGGTGTGAAACATTCATACGACTTTCTCTATTTGTAATTTAAATAGTTTCGATTTATTTATTTATGCGGTTATTATTTTTTTATATAACAGAAAATAAATATTGTGTTTCCGAAATATAATTATTAAAGTGTTAACTTCCGGTAAACTGATTTTCTTTAAAAACTCGGAATTTTGGCCTAACATTAAATTTTTATTAATATTTTTTAGATGATAGAATCGTATAAAATATATTGAAATAGCACTTTCGCATAAAGCTTAACGTCACACATCCCTCCCCCCACCAAGAACGTCCCTTAAATGTATAAAAGTTATAATAAAAAGTTGTAGCTATTTACATGATTAGTTGGATAGGCCCATTTTAAAAAAAATCTTTGTACCTTTTTTTTTTTTCTAAAAAAAAAAATCGCAAAAAAAAACCTGAAAAATTTATTCAGTAAATGTGGTATATCCGGCCTACCGGTTTTGACGAAAACCTTATTGTCGCTTCTCATGACGGAACCTAAATGAAATATCAAGTTTCTGATCCAATTTTCTGTTTTTGAGTTATGTTGACCACACATACACAACGATTTCTAAAAAACACTTTTTCTGACTCAGGGGAAAAAGTGTATTTCCACTGAAAACTCGATTTGCTAATGCAAAAAAAAAAAAAATTACGAAAAAGTAAATGAAAATAGAAGTGAATGAAACATATAATGAGGTATTTAGTTTCTGTATAAAATTCGACACATATTGTATTAATATTAGTGACAAGTAATGCTCAATTCATATATGTACAAATATATAAAAGCAAACATTTTCTAGGACGGAGGAATTACATTAATATTACATTGTTATTGGATAAACGTAAATAACATTATTATTATTATTATTATTATTATTATTATATAAATCAATTAGTGAATCATAGCTTTTGCACATTACCAACAAAGTCTTTGATATTTTGTGGTTAATTGAAAATTGATAACCTATAAATATATTAAGAATTCGTACGAAACCAATAAATTTTTACCCTTTCTTACTAATGCACAAAATTCCTTAATAATGTCTGTAACAGGAAATATTATTATCGTGCTAGCTTTTCGAAAAGGAGTTTTCCACAAGAATATATATATTTTGAGGCTTCTCTAGTATGAAATAATGCTTTTAGCTAATAAATAGTATGTGTGTGTGTGTGTGTGTGAAAAATATATCTTAACAACAAAAAGATCGCAGTAATGATAAGCTTTCGTCGAATATTATTACTATTTCCAGTGCAATGTATAATTCTACTTTCCGTATAATTATGGTACATTCGATGCATTGCTAGAATTCCAAACATTTAGAAAATTAGTTAACCAGAAATGCGTCTTTTTTTGGTTTTATTGTTGAATTTTCTCGAAAATTTGTCCAACGATTTTCGTTCAACTTGGAATTTTCTTGTAAGATATTTTGGGTAGAAACTATGGTGATAGGTGTATCTCTTCCTCTTCACTGACTGTTTTATTGGAATTGATGGTTGGTCTACAATGAAATTATATCTTGTAACTTCTTACAGTGAAGTACAGTTTATGATTCCTCATTGCTTATATTTAAATATAAGTCCGCTTAATCTTTAGTATACATTCTAGTTTGGAATTAAATTTGTCAATTACATAATTATCAATTCTTGATTACTAGAAAAAAAAGGCTGTAACAATTTTCTTAATTAACTAGAAACACTTACAACTTTTATTATCAATAGAATAATCTTATTCTAAAAATTGATTTAAAAGTAAAATTCGGAACTTGTGTTTTTACTTTCCTCTATTCCTCCTGGTAATCGTGTCAAATTTTCGATATTATCGAGTTATCACCGAAAATACACGATATAAAGTCCCCTGAGTCCCAATAAAGTGGTTTTTAGAAAATATTTTGTGTGTCTGTGAACTGCATAGCCCCCCTCCCAAAAAAGGAAATTCGGAGAAAGTTGAAACTTTTTGTTTCAAATATTTCTCTGGTAAAATTTATTATTTAAGGTGTTTTTTTGGGAGAAAGGGCTGGGCCTTATGTTTTCTTATAAAATTCTACGAATGGTCATTCAATAAATAACGAGACAAATCGCTGTAGGTCACAAACGGTTTTTTTAAGCAATACAATAGTTTCATTACGTCAAGTTGGCATCCTTGTACTTAGTTTCTCATCAGCTATTCGAGAGTATTTGGTAAGCATAACCTCAAATGTATTCACTTAACAATGGCGAGTCCGCTCGTCCATTGTACCTGGAAGAACAACGCTTAGTAATTAGATTTTTAGTTGCACAGGTTATCAGAAATAGTGAAATGGACGAAAGAATGTTGAATGAGTACGGTAATAATTGTTTGAACTGTTTGAACGTTTACAAATAGGTAGAACAGTTTAATGGTGTCGGTGGACGACCGGTTGAAGTTGCAACTTCCTCCCTCGAATCTCGCATTAACGCTTTAATTCAGGACAACAGGCGTATTACTGTTAAACTGATAGCTGAAGAAGTTCACGCGAGTGTTGGAACTGCCCATAACATTATTCAGAATAAGCTGCAGTTCAAGAAAACTTGGGCTCCTAGACAACTTACGGGTTACTCAAGAAACACTTCAAAAAGTGGGATTGGAGATCATTCCACATCTTCCCTACATCACCGACGTCGCCCCATCGGACTTTCAATTTTTTGGGCTCCTTAAAGAGGCTCTACTGTGAAACATTTTCATTCCAATGAAGAAGTTAACAAATCAGGTGCAAAAGTGGCTTCGAGATCAACCCAAAGAATATTATGCCAGAGGCATACATACACAAATTAAAGGAACGATAGGACCGGTTTATAAATTTTGCTGGAGACTATGTTGAAAAGTCGCCAAAGTTTTGTATTGATTAAATAAATCGTTTTTTAGCTAGAGTGATTTATCTTCTATCATCTAAATAATATTAATTAGAATTAAATATGTTGCCAAAATTCTTCGAGTTTAAAGAAAATCGAATAACAAGGAGGTGCGTTTTTTTTTGCTATTTTTTCTATAGTACGAACGCATTTCATTAAACTTGGTGATACTAACTATACAAACAGTTCTGTATTGTATAGTTAACACTTTTGTTTGAATTTTCTTTTTTTTTCCGAGAATCCTGATGTTAGAGAGATTTTTGGGAGCGAGGAGCTGTGCAATGTCATGCTCCCTCAATAAAATATTGAAGAATATAAAACATTAAGTAAAAAAATTATAAATTTGAAAAAAGTTTGTCAATTATAAATTCTGTTAATTGCAGTAAGAATAAGTCGTATAAGTGTTTCAATCCAGATTTTTTTTGTTTACATTATAAAATTAGGTATCAGTATCTAAATAATATTGTTGACATAACATTGTTGTTAAGAGTAGATAATTTTAATACAATAATATTCAGCTCATGTATTATATTTACTTTTTCAAGTTTATAATGTTCTTGCAAAATAAATATTATGCCTTGAAATTAAATTATACATTAACAAGTTCAAAATGAGTAGTAAACCTTCTACCTTGGCTTATTTACTTATCTTATAAATTACCTTTTTACAATATTGGATATTGATGCAAGGGCAGTAAGTTCATTGGTTATTTACATGGTCAGAAATAGGTAAAAAAAAATAAATAAATAAGCTTCCTTATTTTTATAAATATATATATATTTTTTTTTAATAATAAAAATTAATTGTTAGATTAAATATTGTCCAATACTTTTTACAATAAACAAATACTTTGTTTAAATAAATAATTAAAATAGATAATATTAAGTTAACTGTGTTGGCAGTTATAATGTGACCGTAATCAAATCGTACCCTTGAAATTTCACCAGATATTGGTATGGGAATCAACTAGCATATATGTTGGGATTCATAAATAAATATCTCTTGAACAAACCTAACCTTATAAGGTATATAATGGCCTTCATTTGAAAGGTCGTTACGTTCATTCATAACATATACGCATATAAATACATAAAACATCTTTTTATATAAATAAATAAAATGTTAATTATATTATTCATTTTATATTAAATGTTATGTATTTAAA
This sequence comes from Triatoma infestans, assembly GCA_011037195.1. Taxonomy (NCBI): domain Eukaryota; kingdom Metazoa; phylum Arthropoda; class Insecta; order Hemiptera; family Reduviidae; genus Triatoma; species Triatoma infestans. The sequence goes on from JAAEAF010005157.1 coordinate 76,560, forward strand.
TAAAATTAATTGCCTACAGTAGTTGAATAATGTGTGAACAAAGTTGTTTTTTTTTTAATCTCCAATAATCTGGAGAAATTCAAAGTAAACACAGTGCCATCTTACAGTTTGATATTCAACCGAATTTTTAGGTTTGGATAAAATTATTAAAAAAAAAATCAAAGACATTAAACTGTGTTTTTAAATGAAATATTTCATATTTCAAAATAATTATAGCAATTAAATTAAATTTCATAAAACATGATATTAAGATTATTGTAACTTTCTATAACCAAACTGAGTGTAACCTTCCCTTTCAAGAGAAAACTTTGTTTATGAGTTTACCTACATTAAAGGTGACCTATATCACATATTATATTTACTCATAAAGAGGAAGTATTGCGATCATGTTAACTTTTTGAAATCAACCGGATGTATGACTTTACTAAATGGTTTTTTGCCATTTTGTCGAAAACGGCTCCACATAATTACCTTTTTTTCTTGGGAAAATTTATTTTTTCAGGGTTCGGCATGGGAGAGGGGGAACAGTAACGTTAGGCTTCCCTATAAAGTACTTACTTCAGTACTATGATAGTTTTTTCCACGCCGTGAGAGTCTATGACACATTTTCTCAATGGGTGGTATTTTGAAAATTATTAGGATTACAATTAGGATGAGAGGAGTTTTTTGACCCCAAAACTAAAGCCATCAATTGAAATGCAAGAAAGATGTAGTAGAAAATGAAGAAAAAAAAAAACGGAGTTTTTGGCCACACATTAAATTCTTATTAATATTTATATATAGACGATAGAGTTGTATAAATATATTTGATATGCATACACGAGCGGGATTTCCTCAAGGCTTGGCCTCTTCGGTTTCCTTGAGGCCGAAAGAAAAATCCCGAAGAAAATTCAATTCTTTTTGGTGGATTTTCCCGCCCTCTTTATCACGTGTGTTGATGCTCAGTCGGCCTGGCGGCTTCACACCGATCATGTCTCTTGAATCCTCATTCAACCTCTCCTTTACCCGAATGTAACCTCATTCATCCGAATGTATGAAAATGAGCCTTGCTTGTGGCAAGTTAGTTCTAAAGACTACCATGAACGTAATAAAAAGGAAGCCGCTTACTTGACAATGCAAGAAAAATTGAAAGAAATAAGAGCAAACACTTCTTTTACGCCTTTTCTTGCGAATGCAATCCCTTGCAACTATACAACCAACAGCTGCTAAAATATTGTCATCCATTGATGCCATGATTGCGGAATGACGAGAAACTTAGGACTGACGTCTAGACAGAATAGGCCTGGAGATAATCATCAAGGCCTATTGCTAGAAGATTTCCTTGAGGGAAATACTCATCGTGTGGTTTAAAGAAAATCATTGCAGCCGTTTTAAAGAAAATTGCAAAAAAAAAATCTGAAACAACTATACACTAAAATGGTACATCCGGTCGGCCGATTTTGTCTAAAACCTTATTGTCGCGTCCCATGAGGAAACCAAAATGGAAATACCAAGTTTCAACTTCCTGTTATTTTCCGTTTTCTCGATAGCTGAAGCTCGTAAATTTGACAAGATTGTAATACTTCCTCTTTAAGAGAAAGTTTAAACATTAAAGTAAGTGTTTTTATAATTACTTTTAAGTAAAACTATTTTTATTTACAAAAAAACGTTTGTAACTAGTAAAAACTGATAGTACCGATAATATATGGAAACTACATTTTAAGAGAGCAATCTAGAATTATTCAAAAATTTAATTTTTTCAGAGAAATGTTTCTAATTTGTAATAAACCTACAGGTGTACAGGAAGTTTAATGAATGTCATTGCAGACATTTTCAAGAAAATCGTAAATAACTGAAAAAGATCCATTCAGTATAAGGTTTTTTACTTTCTCTTATTTTCCAAGTGAAGGATATTGACTGAAATCTTTCTCGTCGTACTGCTGTCCGATGTACCCAAATTGAATTATATTAGGTTTGAACTTTCTGTAACTTTTCTTCTCTTTTATGTTGTAATGTTGACATACACACACACACAACCATACACGGAATTTTCTAAAAACTACTTTTTTCTTGGTCAAGTTGACCAAGCGGTATGTCAAAAAAAATGCTGCTATACCTCTTGTTTACGGAAAAAGAAAAGAATTGAAGGCTATACAATATCCATTGGTGTTAAGTTAATTTCCGACGGTCATTGCTCCTCTAACGTTTTTTTTTTCTTCGTTAAATAGACTCAACAAACTGCTAGTACTAAATATTTTTAAGAAACTCTATACAACAAATTCATTCATTCATGAAATTTACGGGTAATTTTCATTTAATTTATATCACATTCTTCTTGGTGGTTAATTTTGTATTTAATTGTGTACTTTGTGTAAAAACTAATTTAAGGCCCAGATGAATATGAAAATAATGTTTTTTACAAAATAGAAAACGGAAATTACATGAGAAGCTCAAATTTGTTATTCTCTTTAATTATTTACCTGGAAGAACCGACAAGAAAATTTCGGAAAAAATGCGGAAGGGTAGCTTTACTGTTGTTTTTTTACGGTTTTCGAAAACAGTTCCAAGATTTTCCTTAGACTTCATACTCAGATAAGCCTTATCACTTTTCTTTGAAATGTATTGACGTTTTCCCCTCCTCCCCCCGAAAAATTGACTTTAGATGGGCTGTAGGAGAGCTGCATCTCTCTCAAAGGTGAAAGAACTTTTCTCAAAAGTTCATTGTAGTATAATGGATGGGTTCTATCATCTAGCATTACTAGAATACGAAGTTTCAAGAAACACTGTTTAATAGCTTTACCATTAGGTTTCTGAGTTTTTAGTATTTCCTCAAAAACGACACGCAATGGTTTTCTTTAAACTTGGAATAATAACTGCACTTATAAAAACCTATCAATTTTATTTGAAATATTTTTCCCCGAAATCGAATCTTCGACATTAGAGGCTAAAATGCCTAACTGCCATTTCATGTTTTTTCTTGGAGATTAAAAAGATATTAACAGTGGTGTCATATTAAGTAGCTCTTATATCCTAAAAAACAGAACATTTATGGATCCCCCTCACCTATTTTGGTAAGCCAGTTAAACTTTTCCTTTTTTTACTCCTAGTAACAGGAAGGAAGTATTGTAATCGTGTCAAATTTTCTATATCGAGTATTCACCGGAAATATCCGTTTTGAGGTCCCCTGAGTACAAAAAATAGGTTTTTAGCAAATGGACTTGTGTGTGTGTGTATGTATGTATGTATGTATGTATGTATGTATGTGTGAACAGCAAAGCTCAAAAACGAAAAACCGTAGAAAGTTGAAACTTGATATTCCGTTTAGGTATCACCATAGGATCTGACAGTACGTTATATGTCAAAATTCCTCAACCGGAAGTACCACTTTACTAGTTTGTTATTTTTTCTTTTTTGCGTTTTTCTCAAAAATGGGTCCGGTGATTTTCTGAAACTTCTTATACAAACTAAGCATACAAAGATCTACAACTTTTATTTAAAACATTTCTCTGGGAAAATTCATTTAAGGGCACTTTTAGGGGGAGGAGTAGGGTAAATTAGTTTTTTCAGTTTTCAACGAATTTCATTAAGTTTGGTACACAAACTATAAAATGTGTCAATTATAATTTTGGGAACTGGAGTAAGAGAAAGTTGTGTGAGTGTTTCACACCAGATTTTTTTCTATTTTTAATGGAGGTTTATTGCGACTAAAGATCTATTATGCATTTCGACAGCATTCTCACGCTACAGACAATACTGCCCATTCCTGGGTAATGAGCTGCAGAGGCTACTAGGAAGAGAAAAATATAGGCTGGTCTCGAAACTCCCCTCCCATCATCAAGTTTAGTAAAAATTCCAAGTTTAAAGAAAATGTATCAGAAATAATTTCATACATTAAGTGAATGTCATGTGTGCGAAATGTGAACTATTTAATAATAACTAGTCGATCCCTTTTGTTATTAAATTTGTATGTTGCTGAATGTTGATTGTTTATTTATCGATTTATTAAAGTGTTGAAGTTGTTTTTTCTAGAAAGTTAGATCGATAAATCGAACTTCACTTACTGCGCATTATAGAAAGTGTTCATGACGTGAAAAGCATTTTTGTCCTTGAAAATATTGGGTTAATCTATTGTATTATAAATACTAAAATAGGATTGTTATAAAATATATTGCCTAATCGATTAGTAATACTCATTTATTACTGACATTATTTTCCTTTAAATAAATTTATTTGGACGTGGAATATAAGGAAAAACCCGACCAACACTAAAGTTTCAATTAACCACTAAACGGAAGTTTTTCTTTTATCCTCTTTATAGGTATTTTATGTTCTTGAGCTCTTTTTATATTCTTGTAGGTTATATCTGCATATATTATATGATTTTTATTTTCTCTTACTGCTAGAGAAAAAATATTGCAATCGAGTCAAATTTTCGATATCGTGTTTTCACCGGAAATATCCGTTTTGAGGTCACCTGAGTTCAAAAAAGTGGTTTTTAGCAATTGGTCTGTGTGTGTGGATGTGAACAGCATAGCTCAAAAAACGAAAAACCATAGAAAGTTGAAACTTGATATTACGTTTAGATATCACCATGGAATCTGACAATACGTTATCTGTCAAAATTCCTCAACCGGAAGTACCACTTTACTAGTTGTTTTTTTTTTACGTTTTTGCGATTTTCTCAAAAATGGCTCCGACTTTTTTCTTTAAACTTGGTATATCAACTAGATATAAGAAGAGCTAAAACTTTTATTTGAAAAATTTCTCTGGGAAAATTCATTTAAGGACACTTTTTATGGAGGGGTGGGGTTACAGCTTCCTCTAAGGTGGTATCACAGTTAATCATACAATTCAATCAAAATTAATTAGAAATAAATAGATGGCCAAAATTCCAAGTTTTAAGAAAATTAGTAAACCGGAAGTGCGCTTTTATTGATTTGTTTTTTTTTTCAGTTTTCGACGAATTTCATTATATTTGGTACACTAACTATAACATTAGTCAATTATAATTTTGAAAATAGGAGTAAGAGAAAGTTGTGTGAATGTTTCACACCAGATTTTTTTTTATCACGATTTACTCGAAAACGGCACCAACGATTTTCTTTAAACTTCGTAAACTGTTTACAAACATAAATTCCATATCACTTTTATTTGAAATATTTTCCTGGGGAAATGTATTTTGTGAGTGTTTTTGGGGAATAGTAGCGTTAAGCTTTCCTCTAAAGTATCACTTCAGTAAAATATATGGTTCTGCCATCTCTATAATATTAATATACATTAGAAGTGTTGCTAGAATTCCAAATTTGAAGAAAATCGGTTAACCGGAAGTGCGTCTTTACAGAATAAATTTTTTTAAATTATCTCGAAAATGACTATAACAATTTCCTTTAAACTTGAAATGCTAACTGCACAGATATAAACGTATTACTTTTATTTGCAACATTTAAACAAAACAAAAAAATTGTTTCAAATAATAGTAATACGTTTTAATCTTTGAAGTTAGCATAGCAAGTTTAATGGAAATCGTCGTTATAGTCGTTTTCGAGAAAATTCCCCAAAAATTCCAAAAACCCTTTTCTTTAAAGTCACACTTCCGGTTAACCAATTTTCTTAAAATTTGGAATTCTATCTATGCTTCTAATGTTATTAATACATATAAGTGGTAAAACCATATATTATACTAAGGTTGTACTTTAAAGAAAAGTATTACGTTAATGTTTTCTCAGAATCCCCTCCCAAAAAATCGATTATACCAGGAAAATATTTTATATAAAAAAATGATAAGTATCTATGTGTGTTTATAGTATACGAAGTTTAAAGAAAATCGTTGGTGCCGTTTTCGAGAAAATTACGATAAACTGAACAAAAAAAAAAATTCAGTAAAGTCGAACTTCCGGTTGATGGATTTTGCCCGAAATCTTCGTGTCTGTTGCGGTGATAATACCTAAACGGAATGCCAAGTTTGAGCTTCCTGCAACTTTTCATTTTTTGAGATATTCTTTTAATACACTACACTTTGCTAAAAATATTTGTATCGTATTCAGGGGACCCGCAAAAACATGTATTTTCGGTGAAAACTCAATTCACCGAAAGTAAATAAAGATGAAAGAATTGAATTGCCTTTCTTTTGTGCCCATAATCATTGCACTTCAAGTAACCAAGCCTTATTTTATGATTTCTCACTGGTTTTAGAATTTAAATTAGTTACCAAGCGAGGATTTCAATGTAAGTGTTAAAAATAAGTATAAAGAATTTATAATGATAAAAGAATATTCAGATTGTGCAATAGATTTCTTTAAAGACTATTATAAACGATGGTTACCCAACTATTTAATTAACATATAATAGGCAACATGGATTCTGAAGCCAATATTGCACTGAGTTCCCCTTCTTGCTCATAGCAGCATTCATCTTGTTGTTAACTTTTCCATAACTTTTATTCTTTAACGACCATGTAAATATAGAACTACTTCATGGAAGAAGTCTCCTTTTTTACATTTTCATAACGCTACCAGAGCAAGCACATGTTAAATTTTCGAATGTACTTCCGGAATAATTTCCATACAGATTTCCGAAAAGCCAAATTTCTATCAGTTGAAGGTTTGACATTCTGGGATGAATTGCCTTTCTCAGGAGCATTTTTACGGCAATCGAAATGCATCTTGAGTGCAGTCACTAGAACATGGACATATCACAAATCTTGGGATTGCGGTTTGAAATCCGAGGGCAGTTATAGGTCAAAATGTTTATTCATTCGCTCTAGATCTACTGCAGAGTTTTCTAACGTATACAGGATGATAATGGGCATAATTGCAGTCACTAGATATACATCGCAAAGGTTTGGCTGGTTTAGGAAACAGAACTGCCTTCATTGTGTCAATGTGAATGGATGAAGGGTTTGTTGTACTTCTCACTCCTGGAAAACGACCAGCTAGCGCTATTGAGCTTTAAACCAAGAGTGTTCCTCCTTAATCTGTATGATTAAAAATATTGAAAAGGAAATGTACTAAAAAATAAGTAGACCTTTTAAGAGGTTAATAATAAAGTGTGTGCTTTAGCCTCTGCCCACGGCACATAATTTGGTAGTTAGATGTTAAGTCGCCTGAAAAAATACACTTTATTTTTCTACCTTTTTTTTTTGTTTTTTGTTTTTTGGAGGCGCAAGCCAATCCCCTCCATTCGTTTGGAAATAAAAAACTTCTGTTTGGAATATTTTTCGAAAATGAATAAATCAATCTTAAATAGAAATTTTATTTGGAGTTTCAAGAGTAGTTGCAACGATAGACATCCCTCTTTAACATACTGTTTCGGTACAGTGTATGGTTCCAACATACTATTTTAGGGGCAATTAAATATTAAGTAAAACATTTTAATTGTGAAGAAAATTTTGTCAATCGGAATTGTGAGGAATACAAAGTGGAGGAATGCATGAATGTGTTTCAACAAATTGGTTTTTATTTTAATTTTATTTTCCTCCGAATAAAAAGGAATATTGCGAAATTTTGCGTCTCAATTTTTCGACAATGAATTTTCACCAGAAATACGTATTTTGAGGTCACTTGAGTACGAAAAATATGTTTTTACCACTACCACCTTGATTTGAAGTATTTTCCCAGAAAAAATTGATATTTTTGGCGGGTTCTAAGGAGCAGTAAAGTAACATTAGGCTTTTTCCTTTAAATTATGACTTTAGTAGAATGTATGGTTCTAACCCTTGTACATTATGTTAATATACATTACAATCTTTCGTAAAATTCCAAATTTGAAGAAAATCGGTTAACCGGAAGTACGACTCTTTACTGAGTAGGTTTTTAAGTTTTTGAAATTTTCTCGAAAATGAGTATAACATTTTCGTTTAAACTTGAAATATTTGATTGCACAGATGAAAACAGATCATTTTTATTTGGAGCATTTTTTCGAAAAAATTGATTTAAGAGAGATTTATGTGGGTGGTGGGGTGGGGAGGGAGCCTGCCAGTTAGGTTTAAATTTAAATTGCAACAATGTGCAACAAAGTTATCCCTTTTTTTGTGGCAATCCTAAAGGAAAATTTGTTAATTACATTGTACTAATTGCAGCAAGAGAAGTCTTATGATGATTAAATTATATCGTTTAATAGTAATAATATTATATTTAAGAATAATACAGTACAATTATGAAAACATAATATATAGGCAATGGCAAGTGCTGTCTGCCCAGAGTTTGTTACATGAACTAACTAAAGACAAAAATAAGTAAATAAAAAGTAAAAATTAAACATATATAATTTAAACAATAATTAGTCTACAAAAATTAAACTATACGAAATTTAAATTAAATTAAATTAAAACAGAACTCATCCAGAAGAGAAACCAAAAGAGAAAATATAACGTTTGTTGAAAAAAGAAAAATAAGAAGGAAAAAATGAAATTACAATTCAATTGCAATGATCAAATATACTAAAATTATCTGCCTAGAGTAAGAATCAAATGTCAGAAAGCCAGTGATACCTGACTCTCCAGGCATGGCGAGCATAGCGTAGCAGAGGGCGAGGGTGGACCTGACCAGACAGGAACCCAGTGGTCTCCTCCTTGGAGAGAGTAGTTTCTCTGAAATAAATTTGACGTAACTCAGATAGTAGAGAACATTCCTCCAGAAAGTGGTAGATCTCGCGAACATTATAATTACAAAGAGAACACTTTTCTTTGTCTCCATCGAACCATGGCCTATGGTTTAAATACAGAAGTTCCCCTAAGAGCTTGAAAAACCAACGCAGTTCAAGGAAGTTTAATTTACCACGAAAAGAGGCCGTTACGCAATCTTTATGTTCACGAACTAAGTGATTGTATAAAGAAAAACTGTCATGTCCGAAAAGAGATACCCTGATCGCAGAAACAAGAGAAAAGAGCTCATTGCGCCAGTTTGGAAGATCAATGTGTAAACTCTCAAAGTCATGGGAATAGGTCCTTGCCAAAGAAAGGCAATGCTTAAACCAAAAGAGTTTTTTATTGATAATTTGAAGAGCTACTTTCTTAGTAAGTCTATTATCAGAAAAGGAAAGTATTTTCAGAATATATTTAAAGTGCAAAGATAAAATGTAGGACTCAAAGGGTTCCAGAGCTGATTCTATTGTGGGCATGTAATTTGGCATCGAGGAAGGAAGAGAACACAACTTTTTAACGAAAAATCTCTGCAATTTCTCTAATAATCCCAACTGACTAAGACTGAAAACCCCAAACCTGAGCTTGATAGCAAACCACAGCACGCGAAATACTTTTATAAACTTGGAATTTAGCGTCTACTGGGACATATATAGTTTAATAAGGTGACTTCATAATGTCTGGAAAATTGCAACAAAATCATTGCAAATTATTAAATGATAGCTTTCTTTTGCAAAAGGGAAACTCACCCCCTTTGTTTGTTTTTTTGCGATCTCTAAAGAAAATCTGATGAGGTGAAATTTTGGAATAATTTGATTTAAATTGCATAGCAATAGTTTACCTATTTCCCTAAAACAATATAGTTTAATAATTTTGATTCTTTTTTTTTTTGTATATAAGATTTTCTAGTGAAAATACCATGTAAGTATGTTAATAATAGATTGCATATTAGTGAGTGCATAACGTGCATGTTTGAAGAACGAGAGAGTGATGAAAAATGTCCACATTATATTATACGATGACAATCTGTTCCATCGGATGACCTGATATCACTGAATGAAGAAAAAAAAAAAAAAATGAATTATTGGCCTATAATAAGTGCAAATATATATATATACATAAAAGTGGCATTGCAAGAGACCGCCTGCAATAACATGTCATAATGATGGAGTAGTGAAATCGTCTCTTGTACAAATTGTTGAACAAGGAGTCCAACGTAGATGAGTAGAGGTTGTCCCCTTAATCATACACATTCGCTGATAGAACCTTTCTCCTCTTATTTCTGTCCATTACTTTTTTTTCCCCCTCTTAGAAATCATATTATTTCCAGAATGAAAGATACCTTTCTTTTTACGTTTTTAATTTTTTTTTTTCATTATTATTGTTAACATTTGTTTGATAGTATATTGTCCAATTACGACTTCAATTTCCGTCTCGAGTACATGTTCTTGTTATAAGAATTTCTTCCAAAATGACCCCCCGACAGAACATAAAACACCATCATAAAAATCATAAAATCATACAATCATAAAAAAGTCTACTGCAAACCAATGACCGGACTTTCTCTTATTGTAATTTGCATAACTATTACTGGCAGATTTTGTTGAAACTTATCATTTTTATTAAATATTTGATTGTCTTTAATCTTTAGATCTACAGGGAAATTGGAACTTTAGTTAAAGCCGACTATTTTTACTTTCTCTTACTCTCCTAGTAAGAAGAGGAAGTATTGTAATCGTGTCAAATTTTCGATTCCAAGTTTTCACCGGAAATATCCGTTTTGAGGTTCCCTGAGTCCAAAAAAGTGGTTTTTAGAAAATGGTGTGTGTGTGTGTGTTGTGTGTATGTGAACAGCATAGCTCAAAAAACGAAAAACTATAGAAAGTTGAAACTTAGGTATCACCATGGAATCTGACAGTACGTTATCTGTCAAAAATTCCTCAACCGAAAGTACTACTTTACTAGGTTTTTTTTTTTTTTTTGCGATTTTCTCAAAAATGGCTCCGACGATTTTCTTCAAACTTTGTATATCAACTACACATACAGAGAGCTACGACTTTTATTTGAAACATTTCTCCGGGAAAATTCATTTAAGGGCACTTTTTGTGGGGAAGGGGTGGATTAGGTTTTTCTCTAAAGTGCTATTTCACTTTATTATACAGTTCTGTCATCCACATAATATTAATTAGAATTAAATGTGTTGTTGCGAGTTTGAAAAAAATCGGATGACCGGAAGTGCGTTTTTTCCTAAAATGTATTTTTCGGTTTTCTGGTATTTTCTTGAAAACGGATCCAACGATTTTCTTTAAAATAGGTATGTAAACTACACATATAAAGAGCTACAACTTTTATTTGAAACATTTCTCCTGGTGAAATCATTTAAGGGGGCTTTTCGGGAAGGGGTGGGGGGTTATATGTTTTTCTCTAAAGTGCTATCGTCGTTGATTATACAATTCCTACCCATCCAAACAAAATTAATTAGAAATAAATAGATGGCCAAAATACAGAGTTTCAAGAAAATTTGGTAAAGCGGAAATGCGCTTTTACAGAACATATTTTTCAGTTTTCGACGAACTTCAAACGAATTTCATCAAATTTGGTACACAAACTCAAAAATTTGTCAATTACAATTTTGAAAACTAGAGTAAGTGAAAGTTGTGTGAGTGTTTCATACCATATTTATTTTTTTTCATTTAGGAACGCACAACTTCATTCCTCCATAATATTTTGAGGACCCTTCTTACATGAATTTATTGTCACGGAATAAAGTTACAAACAAAAATGATAGGTCTCTGTATGTATAGTTGGTATACGTACTTATAAAGCATAATGATTGGTGACTTCATGGCGAAAATCGCAGAAAACTGTTTATTAAAGTCTCACTATCTTTTCAGTCTATTTTATTCTAATTAATATTATATACGTAAAATAAAGTAACACTTAACGAGGAAAGCGTAACCTATACATAGTCCTCCTAAAATGACTTTACTCAAAAAAAATGTTTGAAATAAATGAGTTTTGAGTTTTAGCTTTAAGTTTAAAGATTAACGTTGGTGGAACCGTTTTCAAGAAAATAGTAAAAAAATTAAAAAGATCCATACAGTACAGTCGCTACTTCCGCTTAGCGATTTTGAGACCAAAACCTTATTGTCGCGTCCTTTGGTAGAACTTGACGGAAGTAATAAGTTTGAATTTTTTTTTTTTTCGCGATTTTCTCTAAAGCGATTTCAACGATTGTCCTTTAAACATCGTATACTATCTACACACATATATATACCTATCACTTTTATTTGAAACTTTTTCCCGGGAAAATTGATATTTGGGGGGGTTTTTTGCGGTTCTGAAGTTGTGTTTAAGCTTACCTCTAAAGTACTGCTATCGCTGATAGAATACCAATATACATTAGTACTAAGTTGTGTTTAAGCTTACCTCTAAAGTACTACTATCGCTGATAGAATACCAATATACATTAGTACTACTGTTAGAATTGCAAAGTTGATGCAAAATCGGTTAACCGGAAGTGCTTTTTTACGCACTAGGTTTTTGAGTTTCCGTATTTACTTGATAAATAAAACGACTATAATGATTCCCTTTAAACTTGAAATGCTAATTCCCTAGATATAAACTTATCATTTTTATTTTGTAATATTTTTTCGAAAAAAATAGATTTTTTTGATAGTTCTGCGAAATTTATAGCGTTAAATTTCAAATTACTTAGTGTTGTTACAATTTTATTGGCACCCCTTCTAGACTACAGTGTAATCTTGGCTCTAGGGGATCTAGAACCTGCTAGGGTAGATACAGTGTTTCACCTCAGATTTTTTTGGGGGGGATTCCACGAGTGATCCTTTCTTTATCAGAATTTTTGGTTACAATGCGGCAAGCGAAATTATTTTGTTAATTTTTCTTTCGAAAGAATACTTTATTTTATTTAAAATTGGAATGATAAAACTTCAATTTTATGAGAAAATTAAGGGGTGTAATTGAATTCTATGGAGAGCATTGGTTATACTTATGTACAACTTCACTCTGATCTACTATTTGTACTTTGTACAGTCCTTTTGCCTGTATAACATTAAAAACAATTAATATAATTCCGAAATTAGTCCATTGGAGTGTAAGAATTGTAGATAATATATTCTGAGTGTTTTTCATAACAACAGCGCACTTTATATAGAAACAATGAAACCAATTAAATAAGTACTTAAAAAAAAAAAAAAAAAAAAAAATTGCTTGGTGTTTTGTAGCTGCTAATGGCTAATATACATATTCTTTTGCTAGATAATGATGTTTTTTTTAGTTGTAGTATTTTAGTTATTTCTACGAAGCCTTATCATTAAAGTTTTTAAAAAATTACGTCAAAAATGGGCGAATTTACAAAATATTGTAGTTGGAATTAAATGATAAAAAGTCCTAATGTAATATATATAAAACACTTTATTATACAGTATCGAGTTTTCAAGCTGGGAGCCAGTTCTAGTTGTGTCATCTGGAGAATACTTGGCTCCCAGGTTGAAAGCGCGATACTGTAGAATAAAGTGTTTTATTAAGTGTTGGTCTAGTGGCTAGCGCACTCGCCTTTCGTGCGAGAATTCAGGGCTCGATTCCCGTGTGGGCAGAGTCGGTGTTGACCCAGCATCGTGATAAAAAGTTGGCAGCTACAGTTAGTAGCGCCCTAGGTAGCGAAGGCAGGAACTAAACGGCGTGGGAACTGCTGCGTGCTTACCACATGCACCCCTATTCAAATCGCCGTCTGGCAAGCCCTTCATGGGCTGTTGCGCAATAGGGTTTACACATATTATATTAGGACTTTTTTTCATTTAAAATTCCAACTATCATATTTTCCAACTATCATAGCGAATGATTTTAGTGAAAGTTTTTAAGTCCAATAAACAAAACTAAGTTCTAGGTTTTAGTGGGAAGTTTTAATGAAGAATTAAATGTTTATCTGGTATTTTTTCCGTCGTAGCATTTATATTCATTTGGTTCCTGACTGGTTTTGGATTTTCATCCATCGTCAGAGCAAATTCATGTGGCAATCCATTGCAATCAATGCAAAATGACACGTGTTATTATCCATTTACCACTCTCCCTACCTTAAACATTTCTATATTGTAAAGTCCAGGCAGTCTGTGTCTCTTAATTAATTTATTAGTTAACCAGTGTTAACTCCGTCTTATTATTTCATCAACCAGACAAATTCTTTTCACCTAACACATCCATTATAATGGTAAACACCACACATTGTACTAAAATGTACTTTCTAGTGGAAAGCTGCATAACTCTACTGT
>JAAEAF010005158.1:0-39203 GCA_011037195.1 Triatoma infestans
GATTCAACCATACATCGCATCGTGTCATATCTCTACTCCCATCTTTTATTCTATAAAATCATTAAAAGTCCAGTGCAGTTAATGTAAACTTATAGCTAAATTATAACAGTGTCTTCATATCTCGTTTAATTAATCAAACCTAATTTCTCTCCTCATAAACTCCATTATATAGCACATCTTCATTACATAGTTGGCAATAATTGTTTTCATCACTAATTTGCAAGTAAGGGGGTCTTCCTAAAATTAATGTTGTAGCTCGTGCCTTTATAATCCAAGCATCTCACCGAGAGAGAGAGAGAGAAAGACCGTTCTGCAAGTAGTGACGCTTACAGGTCTGTCAGTAAGTTTAAGGGTACGTTTACATCTGACACTTCTATCTAGACACTTATGTCAAGTGTCAGACAGTAAGTTGTGTTCAATGTTTACATTGTGACAGAAATTACGTGATATTTGTAGCATGGATATGTGTACGACACTGTCATAGTTTTGTGTCATGCAACAAATGTCCTTATGAGTTTACACCTGCTAATTGTGGCCTATACATTTCTTTCATTGCAAAACATCAGATTACTGTCATTTACTGTCAGACGGTCATTTGACCTTTGAAGGCATCAAAAAGAAAAAATTGCAGCTACCGTAATTATTCTGGAGTTATGAGAAAAAAAGAAGAAAAAAGGGTTCAGTGTGGGTTCGAGAGTGGTTTTTTGAGACGTGAATAACAAGGTGCATAACAATCAATTAATGTCTGAACTTACGTTGGAGGATCCAACAAAATTCACAAATTTTCTAAGAATGAAACCATTTCATTTCGAAAAGTTAACTAGTAAAATTGGGCCTATTGCATACAAGCAAGATACGAAATTCAGAACAGCTATTAGTGTGCGCGAAAGATTTGCTGTAACATTACGGTTTTCTTCACTCTATCGCGGTAAACTTTACTTTTAATATCTCATAATTCGGGTTTGTTATGATATAAGTCGATTAATTCTTCGACTTCTCTTTTCACCAACTCTTGTTTGCTGACGCTGTTAAAACTAAATGCACCGACACATATGTACTTACTTACTGGTTGGCACTACAGTCCTCCAGGTACCAAGGCCACCTCAATTAGAGAATTCCAATCACTCCTGTCCAACGCTCTCAACCTCCATCTCCTCACCGCCATCTGTCTCAGGTCCTCTTCCACGTCGTCAAGCCATCTTTTTCTCGGTCTCCCTGTTTTCCTTCTTCCTCCAGGTTTCCCACACATAAGTCGACGTGGTAGTATTTCTGCCGGCATCCTTTCAATGTGACCCAGCCATCGGAGTCTACTTTTCTTTCTGAAGGTCACCAAGTTAATGTCCCTATAGAGGTCTCGAAGCTCTTGGTTCCTTCTTATTCGCCATCTCCGTTTTCGCATATTGGGCTATATATGGCTCTCAGGATTTTGCGTTCCCAGACATTAAGTCTGACTTCGCTATCCTTAGTCAGAACCCAAGTCTCACTTCCGTACGCTACCACGGGTCTAATAATGCACTTATAAATGGTAGCCTTTGTCTCGAGTGAGAAGGACCTAAACTTTAGCGTATTTCTTAAGGCATAGAAACATCTGCTATCAGCTACTAGCCTTGCCTTGATGTCTTATTTTACATCATCATTATTATTATTATAAATTAATATGATTACGAAACCGACACTTATGTAGCTATAATAAAAAGTAGGCGGTCGGTCAAGTAAAGCAATTTTTGTCAGGCGAGTTTGAACCTGTATGTAATAGTGTTTACACCATTGGTGCCCAACCTTTTTTTGTCCACGGGCCGGATTCAACATGACATAAAATTTCGCGGGCCGGTTTCTTTATAATTAAATATCTTAGCGGTACCTTTGATTAAAAAACGCAACATTTTCAATAAATTCACGAATATTTCTGATCTGATTCGTTTTTTCAAAATATTCGTAAATTTAATGGAATTATTGCGTTATTTAATCAACAGTACGGCTAAGATATACAATCCTCTTAAATCACAAGTTAGATCGGGGAGATCTAAGTTTAATACCTTAAAATCTTTTTTTATTTTTTATAAGGATATCTTCATGTTTTTTAACCAATTTGAAATTTTAATACATACAAAAGACTGCTGATACTTGAATTAATCGAAACCATAAGTATGGGTTAAAATTCGAAAAGAACAAAATTTGTACTCACGATTTATTAATGTGAAGTCTGATGTTGCTTTTCAGAAACTAATTTTTGAATATTTGGTTCAAGCTGAGTAACATTAATCCTTAAAATGGAATGAAGGTGATCATCTGAAAGCCGAGCGCGAGACGCTGGTTTGGCTCTTTTTAAAGTAGAAAATGTTTGTTCACAAATGTACGTACTTGCAAACGCCGTCGTCATTTTCATTCCAAGTTTTCTCAAATTCGGATAAGAGTCTAACTCTGCATAAAAATCTGATAAAGATTTCTTGCGAAAAAGATCCTGTAATGGCATTGTAATTCAATTAGTTCTAATTGTAAATCATCTGGTGCCGTAGAAACATCCACTGAAAGAGGATTTTCAAACAAGCGTATTTCATTTTTAATCCGGTGAAAATCTGCAAATCTATCTTCGGAACCTTCCCTATGTAACTGCAGCATCTCGGTTATTTTTTCTTTTGGAAAACGATCATTTTTCCTTTCTTTACTTAAAGCAGTGCAAGTCGGAAAGTGCGTCAACTGTCCTTTTTCCGTTTGTTGTATGAAAAGCTTTAATTTTGTTTGAAACGCACATAAATCAGCATATACATGACAAATAAGTTTGTCTTTGCATTGCAATTTGAGATTTGGTTCATTTAAATACGCAGTCAAATCGCAGAGTATAGCTAAATCCAAGAGCCATAGTTCGTTACTTAGCTCGTGGAGCTGAGTTGACTTTTCAATAAAAATTATATCAATTTCATGTCTCAACTCAAAAAAGCGCTGTAGTACCCTACCGCGGCTCAGCCAGCGGACTTCAGTATAATAAATTACATCTCCGTATTCGGCTTCAATTTCTAAAAGAAATTCTTTGAATGTTCTGTGATTCGTAGGATGAGATTTTATGAAATTTATGGATTTAGTAACTACCTTCATAACATGATCTAAGTTTAATATTTTACCACAAAGATTTTGTTGGTGAATGATGCAATGTATATCCAACAGCGGTGAACCATTTGATTCTACCGACCAACCTTGGATGGTGCGCCATCTGTGGTAACAGCCGTTAACTTATTCCAGTCAAGGCACAGGTCATCAATAATTTCGGATACTTCCCTAAATAAATCTTCACCCGTAGGAGTTGTTTTAATACTTTTCATTGCAGCAAGTTCTTCTGTAACTTCAAAACTGTTATTTATACCACGGATGAATACTAGCAATTGCGCAGTATCAGTCACGTCTGTAAATTCATCTGCAGCAATGGAAAACATTTTGAACTTACTTGCTTTTGATTTTAATTGCACCATGAGATCACTTCCTAAATCTTCTACTCTTCGTGTCACTGTCATACGTGGTAAGCTCACAGATTCAAATGCACTTTTCTTTTCCGGGCACAATTCATCCACTACCGCTAATATGCACTTTTTAACAAATTCACCATCAGAAATGGATGAACTTCCTTGCCTATAATATGGCCTACTCGATAGCTCCCTCGCACAATTGATTCGTTAACATTTTTCGTTTTGTTAAACAGTTTTGTTAGTCCGTCAATTTCTCTTCGTAATTTAGCAATTTTTTGTTCGCGGCACACACCGATGTATTGGTTATATGTCTGCTTATGTTTGGTATCATAATGTCGCCTAATATTATGTTCCTTAAACACAGAAATACTTTCCTTGCAAATAAGGCACAAACACTTCTCCCCTTGCGCGACACAAAAGTACATGTTTGTCCATTTCTCTTGGAAAACGCGGCACTCACAATCAACTTTCCTTTTTTTATTTCCCGTCGACATTATTTGGGGTAAAAAAATCCTACGTCCTCAACGTTAAGGCTTAACAGTAGACTGATCTTACACACTTATTTAAAAAATTAGGTTAGGACCAGGTTATAGAACCTAGGCATCAGCTGATGCGTTGATGTGTTGGATGACGTCAATGAAAAACGGGTTCTATTTCAGCCAATTAGAATTTTTCATTTTTTCGCGTAAAACTTAACTTACTAACCTAAATGAACTATAGTGCTAACGGACTTTTTAGGCTTGTATCCAAAAGAATGTTCTAGTTAACAAAATACACAGAAAATATTTTGAAAAAAATACGCGGTAAGTGGCCACTAATTTACCTGTACGCGAGTAGGAGCTCTCGCGGGCCGGGTTGAGCTTCTTAGCGGGCCGGGTCCGGCCCGCGGGCCGTAGGTTGGGCACCGCTGGTTTACACCAACGTATATAGATGTGTAGGATACATGTTACTGACACTTGAACTACATATATCAGAGACAAATTTCGTACTGTTTACACATTAGCGACACTTACTGTCCGACAGAAATTTCTTGCAATAAATGTCAGATCTAAACGTACCATAAGTTTAAATTTGCACAAGCTTTGCTGGTTTTGTCATAGAGAACTCCATGTAATGCCGTTCAAATAAATATATGTATAAGTAAAATCCACACCACCATTTTTATAGTCAGCCCAACTAAATATTGTAATATTGCAATTTTAAAGGACAATTTCTTGATTAAATTTTATTTAATTAAAGTTAGGGAAAGTCGTGTGAGTGTTTCACACACAGATTGCTTTTTTTAAACTCTAGCGGTTAAAAGTAGAAATATAGCTACTGATTTTAATTATCATATTATTTAATGTTTAAAAAAAAAAAAACAATTTTATACCTAATTAAATATTTTAGTAAAACATATTCAGATAGACTATGTATTTGGTGAGTCAAAGATCAATGGAGTATATTTGACCGAAATATTATCCGGACACATTAGAGAGAAGGGTATAATATATCGATTTGCTAAAAATAATGAATGAGGTCTGCTCAGTTTTGGAACATCTCTAAAAGTAAAGACCTTAATAATTATCACTACGCGATATGCTGGCTCTCAGCCCAATATTCCTGTTTTTTCAGAATAAAATCTTAGTAAAGTAAAACACATAATTTTTGAACAGTATCTGCAATTACACTTAATTTTTCAATTTGTACAATTATCTAATTGCTGACTATTAGAAGATTATGTGTCTCAGACTGGACGACAATCATAATCATAATAATAGAATAGAATAGAAGCGGGGGGGGGAGCCTCATTCCACTGCGACCTACAAGTCGAGGTCTATTGCGGATCCCCTTAAATTACAGAACAGCCCCCAGCTTTGCCCTCCTAATCAATCCTAGCAAAGTTGAGAGCGGCTCCGTCATGAAGCTTCCACCTTCGGGATTGCCCGTCCCCAATTGAAGAAACCTAATCCTCGCCAGGCCGGCGCACTCACAAAGGATGTGTGCCGGGGTCTCCTCCTCTACCTTGCAGGATCGGCATACCGCACTATCCGCAAGTTGTAGGTGGTGCATGTGTCTATTCAGCCTACAATGCCCTGTTAGTAGACCCACAATTAACCTTATATCCCTTCGGGTCTGGCTCAGTAGGTCTCTGGTAAATTTAGGCAAATGTCTTTTAATGAAGAGCTTTGCCTGCCTCTGTCCTGGTGTTCCCTCCCACCAACGCAGACGCTGATCTTCTATCCAACCCCTGATAGAAGTTTGGATGAGACTCCTAGACAAGCCGCAAAAGGGTTCGGGGCCTATAAAGGTATCCTGCGAACCCTCCCTTGCTAGGGCATCCGCCCTCT
Organism: Triatoma infestans; assembly: GCA_011037195.1. Lineage (NCBI taxonomy): Eukaryota > Metazoa > Arthropoda > Insecta > Hemiptera > Reduviidae > Triatoma > Triatoma infestans. Next base: position 5,789 of record JAAEAF010005158.1, read on the forward strand.
CATTGCCCAGGAACCCCGCATGTCCCGGCACCCAGGCGAGTGTCAGTTTATTCCCAGTACCCACCTCGGTGAGGGCAAGTAGGCAGAAACATTTCTCCGGGAAAAATTCATTTAAGGGCACTTTTGAGGGAGAGGTAGGCGGTTGTGGTTCCCTCTAAAGTGCTATTACAGTTTATTAAACAATCCTATCCTCTAAATAATATTCATTAAAATTCATTATACTGTTGAAATTCGGTGTTTGAAGAAAATCAGATGACCGGAAGTGCGCTTTTACTGAATAGATTTTTCCAGTTTTCCGCTATTTTCTCCATCAAAACACCAACTAATTTCATTAAATTTAGTATGGTAATTATAAAAAAAATGGAGTAAGAGAAAGTTGTGTGAGTGTTTCACACTAGATTTTTTTTTTTTTTTTTTTTTTTTACAACTGAAGTCATTGGCATCACTAACCATCAGATATCCTGTTAATACCCAAATAGATTGTCCATTTTGAACTTTCTACGATTTTTATTTGTTCAGTTGAGCTATATTTTTGTCTCGCGTCCTCAGGATATCAACAAAAAAAACACGTGCATTTCTAACGAAAGGTCAATTTCTACAATCTGATGTGGTCATATATTTTTCCAACAGTAATAACAAATTACACAATAGATTTTTTTCAGTTTATAAATGATTTTCTTGAAAACGCCATCTAATGGGGGTGGGATCATAGTGACATATATTCCCAGGGAACAGTGCTGCTGTCAATTTTCCTCTGTAGTGTTGTTTTAGTTTATTATAAAATTCTATCATCTAAATAATACTAATTAGAATTAAATATTGTAATGGGATCCAAATCACCAAAGATTCATAGGATCCGAAGAGCGGAGAAACACAAAAATGAATCAAAAAAGTTAGTTACTCCCCACCCAGGAAGGGACAGGATAGGAAGGGACAGTTCAATTCATATAAATAGGGACCAGCAGGACAGTTTTTACGACCGACAGTTATGACCAGTTTACAATCAGTCAGCAACCTTCTACTACCTTCTCATCATTCAGCCAGTCTGTCTCTATATATATAACTCTCGCTACCAAACTTCTATATAATTGTAAAGTCTTTGCAATTTGTGTGTTCTCTCATTATACAGTGTTCAGCATATCGACTACTTTGTTTCTCTAAAATCCATTCTCTCTCCTTCTCACACCCATTAGGGATAGGAATTCATGGAATCCGAAGAGCGGAGAAACACAAAAATGAATCAAAAAATCTAGTTACTCTCTACCTAGATCAGACTAGGAAGAGACAGTTCAATTGATATAAACTATACTGCGATAGCAGTACATTTCATGAGTTTATGACCAGTTTACAACCAATCAGCAATCCATCTATTACTTTCTCTTCACTCAACCAGTCTCTTTATATCTCTCTCATTGCCTAACTTAACTTCTATATACTTGTAAAGTCCTTGCATCTCTGAAGCTGGGCACCAAAAGTGGGTGGAGCGAAGGGTCCGCTCTGTAGGGCATTAAGGAACATGCCATTAAATGGTATACTCATGGGTCTAAGACCCTCGAGGGGACTGGGGGGGTGGTTGGTCCAACGATCAAACACTCGGAACCCATGGGTTAGTTTCCCAGCATCTTCCAGGCAGAGATATACGCTATTGGAAGATGCGTTCAATTTAACCTCGCTAGGGGATATAGGAATCAGGAGATTGTAATCCTTTCCGATAGTCAAGCAACCATTAGAGCATTAACTGCATCAGTTATCAGCTCTAAATTGGTCTGGGAATGCCTAGGTAAACTCAATAACCTAGACAAGTGGAATAAAGTTACCCTTTGGTGGGTGCCGGGGCATGTTGGCATTGAAGGGAATGAGATGGCCGATGCCCTGGCCAGGATAGGTTCTATGACCCCGGTTTTTAGGACCGGAACCTTTTTTGGGGGGTTAGCGACCAGTTTCTATTGGAGGAACTTAGAAAGGAGGAGGAGGAGGCGAGGAGATCTCAACTCTGGTACTCCCTCCCCGGTTTGCGGCAGGCCAAGATCTGCCTGGAAATTATAACCAACGGAGATCGGAGGCCTGCATCGGCTCGAGTAAGAACAAGCTCCGCGTTCTTACGGGTTTCCTCACGGGGCATTGCCGACTTAGAGGACACCTGGTAAAGCTGAGTTTAGAAAGTGACAGCTCATGCAGATTCTGTGGGAAGTTGGAGAAAACTCCTTTACATTTCCTAACAGACTGCGAGGCTGCCACTCAGAGAGGGTTCAAGAACCTGGGCAGCTACCAGGTGGAGGAGGGGGATATACCCTCTCTAGAGTCTGTCAGGGATCTCAACCTGATGAAGGTTTTGTAGAACGGATGTTCAAAGGACATCTATTCGGGTGCTGCGGCACCCAGGGAGCCTAGCACAATAGATCGGAAGGTCGCAGTGTATTAGCCCCCCCTTCAAAACGAAAAAAAAAGTCCTTGCAGTTTGTGTGCTCTTTCAATATATAAGAATCAGCATATATACTAGTTTATTTCTCTAAAAATCATTCTCTTTATTTCTCACATCTATTATAATATTATGTTGCTAAAATTATGAGTTTAAAAAAATTGGTTGACTGGAAAATGCGTTTTTTTTTACCGAACTGTTATTTCAGATTTTTTTTTCGATTTTATCCCCCAAAAAACTTCAACAGACATAAACTTCAACAGTCAACTCTGTTTTTGAAAAGCATTTTTATTTTTTTCAGATAAGTTTCATTAAATCAAGTTTTTTGGGGGGGGGTGGGGGGGCAGAGAGATGTGTGTGCTTTCCTCAAAAACGTCAATATTGATTTTATAACTTTTTTATTGAATATTTACAACTGTTCTATACAGTGATGACCTTACTAGTCGACCAATTGGTCACGTGGCCAGCGGCGCCTCAGCCGTCTGTGAGGATTAGAAGGAAGTGTCGGTGACGATAAATTTGCAGCTAAAGGGTTAGGATTTGATAGGAGTTTATGATGGAAGCTATTGTAACAAGTTTTGGCAAGTTCAGAAACGAATGGAATTTTGTGGTCATTGTGGATAGTTAGATTACTGACAAAAAAGGGTGCGTTTAGGATATGGCGGAGGATCATCTTAGATTGTAGGGTCTGTATTTTGTTAATGTTAGATCGTTTTGCAGTTCCGTAAAGTTCGAGTTCGTAAGTCCATATAGGAGGCAAAAGAGATAGATACAGTCATCTTTTATTGTAGAGTGTTAGTTTTGAGCGTTGGTCGAGTAGTCTCTTTAGGAGCTTGTATCTATTATTCAGTTCAATGCGTTTATGTCTTGTGTGTGGATTCCAAGTAAGTCGCTTGTCCAGGTACAGTCCAAGGTACCGCACATGGTCTGCTGAGGGAATAGATGAGTTATACAAGCAGACAGGAGTGTAATGTAATGGTGTGATGATGCGTTTGAAGTAGTGCCAGTGTGTAGCACAGCGTTTTAGTGAAAAGGGCTTTGAATATCACAATAGCTTATAGTAATTTCTTATAACGTAATACTAGTATATCTCCGATGTTTCCACCTTGATTTCTAGCACAAGTCTGTCTTTAAAATATCTCTTCTCTTTGTTTCTTCAATTCCTCCCCTTTGAGAAGAAGGGGTAGTATAATGCCATAATTGTTCTTGACCGTACCAGTAGCTGTTTTCTTATACCTGAGCTTCTTAATTTTGATTTATTTATAAATTAATATATTTTTTTGTTTCTTGCATCCATCACATTATCCCCCCTCCTGGAGAAATTTTTCGGCACGAAAAATTTGGGGGGTAATCTAGTGTTGTAGAGGCTTGAAGGTTATCCTCTAGTATGGCGAGAGGCTTCTGAGTGATGGTGATGGATGTAATTTCTTGAATTCTTGAAGTGACTCTATATGCAAATATATGTTTTTGTTAATATGACTCTATATAAACGAAAATGCATATGTTTTTCTTGAAGTTATTCTATATAAACGAAAAATTCTTAAATAATTCAAAATAATTCAACATATAGATACATTACAGAAAAATTTATAGTAATAAATAAATAAACAGTAAAATTTAAATGAACAAGTATAAGTAAAGACCATGTACTTGGATTTCTGTGGGTTGATTTTTATTCGCCATTTTTGAAGCCAGGTTTTCCAAAGTTTTCAGGTGGGATTGTAGAGAACGAACTGCTAGAATAGGATCAGTATGTGTGGAAAGGATTGCAGTGTCGTCAGCGAAGGTGTATAAATAGAGGTATTGGGATGTGAAGGTAAGTCAGCTGTGTAAAGAGTATATAGCAGGGGAGCTAAAACACTTCCTTGTGATACTCCAGCAAGAATGGGATGAATAGAAGATTGAGAAGTACCATGAATTACTTGGAAGAATCGGTCTCAGAGGTAGGAGTTAAGAATGAGATAGTAAGTAGTGGGTAGTAGCGCTTGAGTTTGCACAGCAATCTTTCTTGCCATTTTTTTTTTTTTCCAAGGGTTCTGTACCGCGACCATTTTCTTGATCTATTGTACCCCCCTCTGGTGCCTAAGATGAGCCAGCTCATCTATAGCACCCTCTCCAGGTTTAACTCCCTAAGGAATCTCAGAATCCTGGAAGGTTCTAGGGTAGGTATTTCTTCCTCCCCTATCTGGTAACGGCCCAGACTACTAAATCTTCTTTGAATGACGGCATCACAGTCCGTGAGGAGGTGTATCGGAGTTTCCTCCGCCTCTGCATATGCCGTCACCTACTAGGCCAAGCTTTCTCAGGTGCCCCCTGAGTCTGCAATGCCCCGTAAGGAATCCCGTAAGAATACGGATCCTATTCTTACTCAGACTGATGAAGGCTTTCGATCTTTCCTGGTTATAACCGCCCAGACAGACCTTGGCCTGCCTCAGTCCCGGGATGGTGTTCCAGAGACGAGCTCTTTTAGCCACCTCCTCCTTCTTGATTTCTTCTAGAAATACTTGGTCACTGACTCCACAAAAGGGCTCTGGCCCAATAAGAGGAGATACAGCGCCTTCCTTTGCGAGGGCGTCAACTGCCTCATTACCTTCCACGCCGACATGTCCCGGCACCCAATGCAGGGTAACTTTATTGCTCCTGCCTAGTTCATTAAGTTTGCCTAGGCAATCCCATACCATTTTAGAACTGAGTACGTAAGAGCTCAGTGCTTTAATGGCCGCCTGACTGTCGGATAGGATAACTATCTCCTGATTCCGATATCCCCGATCAAGGTTCAACTGAGCGCACCTTCCAATAGCGTAGATTTCCGCCTGGAAGATGCTAGGAAACTTGCCCATGGGTTCTGAGTGTTTGATTCTAGGCCCAAACACCCCTGCCCCGGTTCCTTCGAGGGTCTTAGACCCATCTGTATACCACTTAATGGCATGCTTGCTAATACTGTCCAGGGCGGATCCATCGCTCCACTCTCCTTTCGTACTTAGCTTCGTAGAAAAATTCCTAACGAAGCTATATTTCTTAGTCATGCTATCTCTAGGAAAGTCCCAGGGGAGGGAGCCTGCAGAAGGAGGCATTCGCCTCCCACCCCCCAGCCCACATCCCCACATGCCCTTCCTAGAGATTCTGAGGAGGGCTCCCTTCGCCGCTCGCTCCACCACTAGGTGGAGCGGTGTGATCAGAGACATTTTCCGTGGTAGCCTGCTTCATTTTGTGGTCATCGACCGGTTTCGGGCGTTCGGGCCCATCTTCAGGATGCGTTTTTCAGACAGTGTGCCAACACAGACTCGTACAGAGACTTAGTTTCACACTAACTCTCTTAGGAACGCATCCTGAAGTTGGGTGAACGCCCGAAACCGGTCGATGACCACAAAATGAAGCAGGCTACCACGGAAAATGTCTCTGATGCTTTCCAGCTCTTGCGGAACCAACCACCACAACAAATATGGAGCGGTGTGAGATTGTGAATAACCTCAATCCCGGCTGTAGGGCACGTCCTCATAGCTCCCGTCGTGCATAGGCACGCAAGGCGCTGTACTTTGTCAAGAGTCTTCTTGACCTTTCTTCATGCCATACCCTGTCGAAAGCTTGAGAGACATCTAAGAATAAGCCGGCACAGAACTGTTTCAGTTCAAGCGAAGTAATATTGATTAAGTTTAGATTTTTTACGATTAATTTCTTCTTTTTTTTTAATTAAACAGAACATACACAAAACCCATCTGACAAGATAATATATAGTACGTAAAGTAGATTGAGAAATTAGTAAGTAAACATAGTTGCAAAAAAAACACTAATTACTTACTTTTGATTCATAAATAAAAAAAACTAATAAGTTTTGCTTTTTTAATTGGCACAACTATTTTGAAGAGAAATTCATTTTCTACAACATAAAATAAATAATAAAAATTAACAAGTATACATTGGTTTACGGACAGGCAACTTCTTTATTAATGTCTTCTTTCACATATTAGATTTTATTATTGAATGTATAAAAATTCATGTAAATAAAAACAAGTTAATATATATTTATGAGTTTGTAGAGTTTAATTCTTGTTGTTGAGGGTACGAGAGTCATGAATAAGTTTTTTTTTTTTTTTTCTCTCTCATATATATTATAGGTAATAAAATACTCTACATTAAAATAACGAAATAATTCATATGAACCGCTGGGTACAAACAGTAGTGAGATTGTATGTCAAATAACTTATATCTTGTAAATATATATATATATATTTGTGGGTGTGTGATGTTGTTGCATATTATAAGAGTATGTTCCACTGTGTGTGTGTGTGTGTGTAAGTCTACATATTTGTTATGTGGGAGGAAAGCTTTGAACCCTTCTCTTCCTCGCGCATAGTTCAACTGGCAAACAAGTTTTTTCATAGTAATAAATTCTTTCCAACAGTTTACTCATAGCGATAAATTAAAAAAAATAAATAAATAAAATTAGAAAAAAAAAAAAAAAATTTAAGGGGGGAGTTTCGCCCCCCCTAGTTAGGTCTGTGCAGCTTTGCAGAGAGAGAGCGAGCTCTAACTACCAACTATTTACTCAGCCGTTTCTAAAGCAATTTATATACTTTAAATAGAGAAAGAGTTATGAGGGAGGTAGAATGATAGAGAGAGAGGGAGTGAAGATTCTACTCCCCCTTGTTTGCAGGCTTGCAGTTCTTAAAAGAGAATCCAATTCTTGAATTTATGAGCACTTGAGGAACTGTTTTCGTTGCAGCCAATACAAGGGAGTTAGTGCCCTACCACCCTTTCTCTCACTTCTTCTTTCTCTTTAGTAAGCCAAAGTAAATTAAGGTCTTTTAGTTGAGAAAGGGAAGGCAAATTAATTTTTAATTATGCTCCCCAGATGGCACCCACTTCTGTCTCTCTCACTCTCTCTCTCTCTGCCGCTGTAGTGTTTGATAGAATGTGAGAGAGAGAGAGAGAAGAGATAAATAAGAAAGGTCCTAACCTAAAGCTCTCGTATATTGCACCATTAACTGAGAAGTTTTTTATGAGGGGTTATTAAATTAATAAGGAGCAACGCTTGGGCGGTGAATAATTTATCTTTTTTTTTTCTTTTCTTTTTTTTTTTTGATTAGGCAGTATAATGAGATGTAATTATTTGTCCGAATTATAAACTACAGACAACAACAACAAAAAAAATGAGAAAGTTTATTGTGAATAAATTATAAATTATTATTTTTAATATAATTATTAAATATATTTTCACCCTATATTATTGCCCACGCTTAAATCTCAAATTGTAATTGACAAACTATATAATTAGTAAATCAAATTTAATGAAATTCGTCGGAGAAAATCACAAAAACTGAAAAAAAAATCTGGTGTGAAACACTCACACAACTTTCTCTTACTCCAGTACTCAAAATTATAATTGACAAATTTTATAGTTAGTGTACCAAATTTAATGAAATTCGTCGAAAAGTGAAAACACGTCCAGTAAAACTGTCCGGTTTACTAATTTCCTTGAAACTCGGAATTTGGGTCATATATTAATTTCTAGTTATTTCAATTTGGATGACAAATTGTATAATCAACTGTGATAGCATTTTAAAGAAAAACATAACCCCCCTCCCCAAAAGTCCCCTTAAATGAATTTATCAGGGGAAAAGTTTCAAATAAAAGTTGTAGCTCTTTATATGTATAGTTAACAACGCTGGTTTAAAAAAATCGTTGGAGCCATTTTCGAGAAAATACCAGAAAACTGAAAATTATATTTCAGTAAAAACGCACTTCCCGGTTATCTATTTTTTTTTCAAACTCGGAATTTCAACAACATATTTAATTCTAATTAACATTATTTAGATGACAGAATTGTCTAATATACTGAAACAGCAGTTAAATGAAAACCTAACCCCACCCCTCCCCCAGAAGTGCCCTTAAATGAATTTTCCTGGAGAAATGTTTCAAATAAAAGTTGTAGCTCTTTGTATGTGTAATTGATATACCAAGTTTAAAGAAAATCTTCGGAGCCATTTTTGAGAAAATTGCAAAAACGTAAAAAAAACAACTAGTAAAGTGGTACTTCCGGTTGAGGAATATTGACACATAACGCACCGTCAGATCCCATGGTGATACCTAAACGTAATATCAAGTTTGAACTTTCTACGATTTTTCGTTTTTGAGCTATGCTGTTCACATACATACACACACACAGACACACACACAGACACACACACACACAGACCATTCGCTAAAAACCACTTTTTTGGACTCAGGGGACCTCAAAACGGATATTTCCGGTGAAAACTCGATATCGAAAATTTGACACGATTACAATACTTCCTCTTACTAGGAGTAAGAGAAAGTAAAAAAACTGTTCAGCAAAAAAACACACACTTCCGGTTTACTAATTTTCTTGAAAATCGGAATTTTTTGCAATCTATTTATTTTTAATTAATATTATTCAGATGATAAAATTTTGTTGTAAACTGAAATAACACTTTATAGGACAACCTAACCCTACCTCTTCCACAAAAGTACCCTTAAATGCATTTTCCAGGAAGAATGTTTCAAATAGAAATAGTTGATCTATTGTATATGTAGTCGAAATACAAAGTTTAAAGAAAATCGTTGGAACCATTTTTGAGAAAATTGCAAAAAAAGTAAAAAAAAAAAAATTCAGTAAAGTGGTACTTCCGGTTGAGGAATTCGTGACAGATAACGTACTGTCGGATCCCAGGTGTTACCCAAATGGAATATCTAGTTTGAACTTTCTGTGGTTTTTCGTTATTTGAGCTATGCCATTCACATAGACAAACACAGACCACTTTTTGGGACTCAGGGGACCTTAAAATGGAAATTTCCGGTGAAAACTTGATATCGAAAGTTTGATATGATTACAATACTTCCTGTTACTTCCTGTATAGGAGTAAGATAAAGCAAAAATCTGGGCATAACATTTGCAAATTAACGCCACAAATTCTGCCCAGCTATTCATTCAAAAATCAATATTTTGTGAAACAATGTTGCAATTAAAAATGATTCATTTCTATCGATACAGCTTAAAGAGCTGAACCATAGTTCCTTTTTTTCCCAGAACATTTCAAATGAACGGCTATACCTTCCTGCATATACTGACCAAGTTTTAGTTCAATAGATCAACTGTAGGTGGCAGCACATTTTTTTCTTTTGATTTCTTTTTGGTGGGAATATCATCTGGGAGTGGCTGTGATACTGTTTGCGTTACTGCACCGTTTCAGTATGTTAAACAAATATTGTTGATGATAATATTGCGAGTGAAGAAGGCTCTATGAAACGGAAAGAAAGGTAGAGCTTTAGAACACAGAATTTAATTATTGTTGTTCACAAAATTATTTACAAAATATAGTTGTGAATAAAAAGGGCCTATAATGTTTATAATAATTACATTTGCATTTTTTAAATATCTAACATAATTTTACTCATAAAAATTATGTTAAATGTGCTACAAACTCATCCAAAACTATAGTATTAAAAGAGACTATGATTGTAGTGACAATAACAGAGATTCAACAATAAGTAACATTCAATGTACGTTTTCTCAAAATCAAGATTTTACTTACCTATGGGCCCCTTTTCCTCAGACCTCTTCAAATTGGTAAAAAATTGATTAGGGGGTATTCTTTGGGCAAATAGTATGTATATATTTTTAATGAATGCCAATTGAATTCTCTTGAACCGTCCAGATTTGCCGGCCCACAACTCGGACTAAGAGAGGTTAGACTAAGAGGCCCCGGCGTATCTTTAGCTAAGAGGTTTTCTAAATGTTGCCAAGCGCTGAATGCATTTTCGAAATAAAAACTATAGTTTAAAAACTATATCTATTAATAGCCAATGTATAATTATGGTCTAGTTATTGCAGCTAAATTTTACTGAAGGAAACTTTTCACACGTACCTGGTAGCGTTCATCTATTAAAAATAAATACACTATTCTACTATTCCCTGCTGAAGTATATCTTCTTTTCCGCACAGTTCCTCATCAAAACGGCATCGAAACACATTTTTATCCATCATTAGAATTATAAACCACATGGGACAACCTGAACACATAACCTCACGAAGTAGCTGTACAGGGAAGGTTACTTTGCCTGCTTCTATAGAATGCCTAGGCAAATTAGAGAAATGGGGTAAATTCTACACATTTCCTAACGTTTTTATGTATTATATAAAATGCCTAGGCATTCTGTGGAATGCCTGATTACAATGCTTTGCCGGTAACATATATATTATGTTATATAAATGCAAAGTTTGAAAGCATTGAATGAACCAAAAGCACCTAAAATATTAATATTATATAAGTAGTAGGACTATACATTGTACTTTAGAGAAATGATTAACGCTACTGCCCCCCCCCCCAAACACCCAAAAAATGCATGTTCCAGGCAAAATGTTCCAAATAAAAGTGATAGGCTTATTTATATACGTAGATATTATATGAAGTTTAAATTGCGAACAAAAATAAAAAAAACTAGAAATTTGCATACAGATTTTCCATGACAAAAATCTTATTGTCACATGCAAATTTTAATGGTGATGTGCAAATTTTAATGAAAATCATTGGAGAAAATCGCAAAAATGTGAAGAAAAAAAAAGCCAACTCAGTAAAGTAGTACTTTCGGTTGAGGAATTTTGACAGATAACTTACTGTCCCGGATCCCATGGTGATACCTTGATACGGTGTATCAAGTTTGAACTTTCGGCGATTTTTGGTTTTTTGGTTTTTGAGATATTACAATCACACACACAGATCATTCGCTAAAAGTATTTTTTTGTACGTATTTGAACGTGCAACTTTAACCCTTAATTTGAACATATTATTTGACAAACGCAAACATATATGATTTAAACGTTCGCAATCCAAAACGAAGAAGTAGTAAGAGAAAGTAAAAATCCTCACCATTTTGATTTAGGATAATTTCGGGGTGAGTCGCTGCATCCGCTGTGGTTGCCCGCACCCTCCGCAGATTTTCTAGTTACCGCTCGACTGCAGTCTAATGCGTAATGTAGGTGCAGAGCACGCTGCAGTGAACTAGTGTGATACGTAAATTCACGTTTTGTGATTACCAACTGTGTTTTTAGAGTTATGTGTAAGATAAGCAGATAATCCTGCCATACAATATTTCCAGCGCCTTCTACTAAAATTGTTACTAAGCGTAGCATCTATAGTACTAAGCCTAGCATTTGTATAGAATGTTCTGGCTGTGATTAGCCAGCCAGGTACTTTGGTGCGGCATCTCTCCCCGTATAAAATGGGAAAGATGCCGCACCTCGATCCGGTATACATGCCGCTCTTTTTTCTGTCCGCTACACATGCCACAGATATTGAAACTGTAACCAACATGTATTTCAAACTTATTTTACTGTATAATTCATTGTTGCGCTCTTAAACAGTATTTGGCAATGGCTTCAATTTTCCGTCCGTTTTCATAATCAAAATGCCAACTTTTTAAAAAACTCGAAGAAAATTTCAAGATTGTAAGTAACACTTGAGTTGAACAGCACATTTGGTGCAAACTGACTCAGTAACGGGTTGGATCTTAAAATCTGTGACGCTTGAACAAAGCTGCAAAAGTGTTGGCAATGGTTCTAATGACTTCAAAGCCACTGGAATCTATCCATTCAGCAGGAACTCTCTACCAGGTCACTTATTTTTCAGTATGGGATAATGTTGTGTGCCTGGCAAAAAATTCGGGGCAAATGCAACATATTCCACCAAGTAAAACCATTACCAAACGTCAAACTATCTTGCAGGCTAATCCTTTCCTGGAACCAGCTATGGAACCAGATACTCCAACGTCCGAGATTGTTCTCACGGTCCCCGGATGTCCAACTGAACGAATAATATCAATCGCCAGCGCAGCCTAGTTCTTTCATATTGCGCCGCGAGACGCTGAATGGCTCAACAGTCGAAGTCATGGCGTACGGGAAAAAAAAAAATTTCTGTGCAAAGTAGGTAAAGATTAAATTCATTTTTCTGAATTTAACTCAAGTATAATATGTTATAATAGCTTCAAGTGTTCAAGTTTAACTTAGATTAATTCATAAACTATGTTTAACACCAACACATAGTTACAATGCTTTCTCGGTTTGCGGCAGGCCAAAATCTGCTTGGGAAATTATAACCGACAGAGATCGGAGGCCTGCATTGGATTGAGCAAGAACAAGCTCCGCGTTCTAACGGGTTGGGCATTCCCAACTTAGAGAACACCTGATGAAGCTGGGTTTGGAAAGTGAATCTCATGTAGATTCTGTGGGGAGTTGGAGGAAACTCCATTACATCTCCTCACAGACTACGAGGCTGCCACTCAGAGAAGGGCTCAAGCACCTGGGTAGCTATTAGGTGGAGGAGGGGGATATACCCTTTCTAGAGCCTGTCAGGGTACTGGGATTCCTCAGGGATCTCAACCTAATGGAGGTTTTGTAGAAGGGATGTTCAGCTGGGACATCTGCTCGGGTGCTGTGGGCAAGCCTGGGGCACCCAGGGGGCACAGCATAATATATCGGTAAGGGTCGCAGTGCATTGACCCCCCTTCAAAAAAAAAAACATTGCTTTCAACTTCCTCGTGCTGTAAGGCTTAGACATTTCTATAAAAATGTGTTTAAATGCTTTTTTTTTAGTAATATAAGTCCTATTATGTATCAATAAACAGCGTTTAGTCAATTATGTATGTTATGTATATTATGTATCAATAATAAATTGTTCTAGGATACAGTCTTTGATCAATGAATAACTGTTGATTTTTTATGAAGCACGGCGTATCTCTCGTACAGGTGCGGCATCTCACCCGTATATCCCCGGGTGAGATGCCTCAAGGTAGAGGTTTAGAAAAGAAGTTATAATAAAATAGTGATACATTGTTTTCATTATTTATCTTTAGTACAGATGTTGTATATTTGTTAGTGAACTGTACTGCATACTTCAATTTATTTTGTGTGAATTATGGGGGATGTGTATGAATTTAAAAAAAATCTCTCCCCGACTTTCCCTTTTATGTAATACAAACATAACCGAATATTTAGTAAACACCTATAAGTTAAAACGAAATTTGTCATAGTAATAACTGCCATAAGAGATCTGTTTCACATCAGATATTACTTTATTATCTGGGTTATTGTAATGGCATCCAGCAGAGAAAAGAGAGGCTCTCTCTGGTTAACAGAGACTACTCTCTGACTTAAGCAGGCTAGAGTGGGAGAACCTGTGTATATAAGCCAGTGAGAATCTATGTAGAGGATATCGATCAGATTCAACCATACATCGCATCGCGTCATATCTCTACACCCACCATTTATCCTATCAGTTTCATTAGAAAGTCCAGTGCAGTTTGTGTAAACTTATAGCTACATTATAACAATGTCTTCATATCTCGTTTATTCAATCAAACCCAATTCTCTCCTCAACAACTCCATTATAATAATTATTATCAAACTAACTTGAGATTCTAAAGTAATCTAATTTTATTTAAAAGAATATCAATAGAAATATGAGTGTCTATAAATATTTGGTAAAACTAGTAATATATTATAACCATTACTTTATAACAGAAACCATTTTTGATTCGTTAAAATATTTTAAAATCCAATTATTCCACTTGAACGATAATCCTAGCCCCTGGTATTTATTTGGGCCAACCCACTAGTTTCTTTTTAAGGTATTACCCACCCTTCAATGAGAAGATTATAATCTTTACTTCAGTTTAAAAATAGGCAATAACATTTTGTAGTAATTGGCACGTTTACTAATGGAATAGCTTCTTTTGTATGTATGTTTGTGAAGCGTATATACGACATCAAAGCATAAAAAAAAAAGGGATTGTAGCGAACCTTTGGTGTTACTTATTGAACCGGAAGTTTATACGTTCTTAGTGGGACCCCAAACTTTGGTTAAAAAAAAATTAAATCCACAAGTTTTAAAAATTCTTAATGCTTTAACGATATCTTTTACAGTAGTTCTGGATCATTGAAGAAATAAAAGTGACAATTTCAATGTAAAGGTTGGAGCCATGATCCAGTATGAGATCACCATTACATCATCTAACAATATAAGTTTTTGGCCAAAATCCATCAACCAGAAATGTGATTTTACTAAATTGCAGATTTGAGAGATTTTCTCGAGAATGACTCCAATGATTTCTTATTAAACTTCTTACATCATCTACACACATAAATGCTTATCACCCTTCTTGTTTTTAAAATATTTTTCCAAAAATATTTCTATTTTTTTGGGTGGTGGGGGGAGGTTTCAAGTGGAACAGCTAATTTTTAATATTAAAGCACATTAGAAGCAATGGTAGAATTCCATATTTAAAAAAAAAAACAGTAAACCGGAAGTGTACTTTACAAAACACACCAGATTTTGTTAGTTTATTTAGATCCATTATATTACCTGATGCTGTCCGCTATCTAGGGCTTTACACTAACAAACGACTTACATGAACTTCACATACACGACTCAAAAGAAAAGAACTATTAATAAACGATTCAGACTACTCAAAAGACTTCAAGGCAACAGGTCTTACACTACAAAACAACTCATCTATAAGACTGATCTATATAGCCATCTTAAAACCTGTTTTGGCCTACGGAATTGATCTGCAGGGTTCAACTAAGCGTTCCAAATCTTCAACGTATCCCAGTCCCTGCAATCCAAAATCCATAGAACCATTATCATCGCTCCCTACTATGTCTCCAACAAAACCAATCCACACAGACTTAGACCAAACCCTTCCTACAAGAAGTTATCAAAACACGAGATAATAAATTCCATATGTTCTTATCCACTCATCACAATCCTTTTGTCCGTTGTCTTTCGTCCCCGAAACTCCCTGACAATTCTCACCGACGACTGAAACGTCAATGGCTACGAGACTTGCTCATAAAAGATAACGAACATAAACAATATTTATTAGAACAGCTACCACTGCGTGATTTCTCCAGTAATGACATAGCAATGTCAAAGCCTTCACAAAATATAACAAAAGGAAAGAATAATTTTTAACTAGTGGCCCCACAGCCGGCTGCTGCCTTTTCAATACAAAGGTATCAAAGACAAACACCGATAAAGCCCTATCTATTGAACAGAAGCCACCTGGTCTTTGAAAGTTGCCGATGGGCGACCAAATCTGGCCACTGACCTGAATCACTGGTCGCCAACCTAACCAAGGTCGCACAAGGTCGCACGCTACTAGAGATATCTTAGTGTTAGAACTTACTTACACACTTGTGTGTATAAGTATATATTAGTGTGTGAGTAAGACTAATATAAACTTCGCCCCACTGGAAGAAGGGATCATTATATTATCATTCATCATTGTACGAGTAGCCACATCATTATATCAGTATCATTTTACAGCAGCAGTTATACTTGAATTCCGAGCGCATCCCTATACAAGGTTTTATTTATAATTATTTTCATAGTTGTGCATATTAGTTTATTTATTATAATCATTTTAAATTATTTGTTATTTAACTCTTAAAATTATTTATTTACTTTTTTTAAATCATATTAATTGTAGTTACCATTAGGCTCATTCAAATTATTGTTAAAATATATTCTATTTTTATAAATTCAGTGTTAGTAATTCTCTAAACTAACTTCCGCCTAATAAATCCCTCTTCAAGATATCTAACTTCATACCTCAGGAATCACGACAATTGATTCCACTACACTCCTCTCTTTTGTTTTATGGTTATTCACACACATTTACTTATGGCACTTATGCTGTTGTAAATAGCAATAAAAAACAATAAAAAATAAAAAATCAATTATGCTATTTTTAAAGTAGCATATTATTATTTTTTTTGAATTTCTTGAAATTTATTATTTGCCTTAGAAAAGAAATATATTTTGTCGTAACGTTGGCAAATTTACATAGATTAATATTTTCTGACTAAACGTCATATTCTATTTATATTATACAAGACTCCCATATTTTTGGTAAAATTTGAACATTATTATTTTTTTTTTTAATGCAAAAACAAGGAAATATTGCGTTATGGTGGGGGGAGATATTCTAGTCCGAATTCCCCGAATGAGATACGTCTAGATAAAGTGTCTACGGGATTTTTTTTATTGCTTCTTTGACATAATGACATATTTCTGATGTCCGCTGATTAAAAATGTGTCCAATACAAGGACACTTTTGCCTTAGGATAGATTTTATAGCTTTATATATTCGTTAGACCTGAGGCGTGTTTTGTTCGTAGGGCATGAAAGGGCAATACAGAAAATATTCAATATCCAATGCAACTAGATTAGATTGGATTATTCAGGTTTGGGTGGGCTATATCCCTGGCACCGCAGCCACTTCATAGGCTTATTGTGTTATCCCCGATTTTCAAGTACGTGAATCCTTCCCTCCTAAGGAGTTTAAGGGCTTTCACCACTAGATCTTTTTGCGTTACTATCTCCTCAGGTCGCAATGTACCAAAGCTTTCGTATCACAATTTGGTTATTGCTATGTAACCAGAAAGCAGGTGGGGGGGACTGTTTCCTCCTCTTCCTGACACAGTCTGCACAAGGGTTCCGAGCTTATTAGCACCACCACCAGTGCAGATGCTTTGTGAACCTACCATGACCCGTATATAGCCCTGTGACCAGAGAAATCTGGTTCCTACTCAGTCTAAGTGTCACTTCGTCCTCCCTTTACACAGTTTCAGCATCATCCTTTTATCGTGCGTAGCCTCCTCCTCTTCCGGAGCGCCTCATGCTTGCTTCGGAGCCAATCTCCAATAGCTGCACCGACTGCTCCACTGGTTATGGCCGACTTCTGTTCCACTGATAATATCAGAAATCTGGCAGATGGTCTCCCACCCTTTGTTCTTGCTCAGTACTTCTACCAGTTTTGATCTGATCAGATCTCCCTTACTCCCAGGTATTCTTTCCACCTTTTCTATGACTTTTTGAACGTTGGACACGTTTTCTGTCAGTCGAACATTTTGGGACTCAAGTTGGATAATGGCTTGTGCAAGAAATACGTAGTTGTCAGAAATGAATGCAAGGTCGTTCCTTAAATTAGGTTTCTCGAATAAAGACTTGGCTGTATTTATCGCTACTGCTTCGTCTTCGAGATGTGAAAGGACATTCTTGATTTAATTGTAGTTTTCATAGTAATACTGAGCTGCTTCCAGCCAAGTACCCCATCTTGTCAATATTGGTTCTGGTGGAAGGCACAAGTCTGGATAGAGATCTTTTAGCATTTTAATGCGACTTGGTGCTTTTAAGAACACTTTTTTAACCGAGGAGATTAAGGAATCTACGTCACTGAACAAAGATGTTTTTGCTACTCGATGCAAGGCATGAGCAATACACGTCACATGAATTATCTTAGGATAAAATATCTGAATAGATTGCCCAGCCTTGACCATGTTGGGGGCAGCATCAGAGAAAAACAAAAGAGTTTTTTCGTTCAAAACTCCACTGGGCCATAGGATATGCATTGAGGCATCGAAGAATCGTGAAATGGTGGAATGATTGCATTTTTCGAGAACCTCACAGTTCAAAAGGAATGGCTTTGAATCCACATCAGCATCACTGTCAAGTTTTCCAATAACTGCATTGGCAATATACCTGCCCTCAACGTCAGTGGTTTCATCAATTGACACCCAAATCGGTCCATCTTTGATATGTTCTCGAATTTTGGTTAGTGTATCTTTATAGATATCTTCCAGGTAGTTTTTCCGCAGAGTGCTCTCGTCAGGCATTTTTTTCCCAATATAGGTCTCTAAGAATCCTTTGAAATGAGGATTTTTAAGTTTGTGGAAAGGGATATCTGCTCTAACCAAAGCCCGACACAGATCTGTACTCAGAGTAGACTTACTTGATGATGGAGATGTAAGGAAGGCTTGATAGGACGTCCTCTCTTTCTTTCTGTTTTTATTCTCTATGTGCGATCCGGTGGCAATATGTTGGGTGACTTGGGAACGTTGAGAGCAAGAAACGCGCTTGTCACAAGCTGTGCAGTACAAAGATATTTAGCAACCAGTTGTCTGTTTGAGGCTGATGTTCGTGGCATTTCACCCAAAAAAGAATACACTAAGTGACCGAACGAAATGAATTGGACACTTCAACGAACGAGCTGAAAGAACAGACAACGTCAGACAACTTCAAAGAACTAACAAGTGCCCGTCACTGTTTAGCAGCATTCTGTGTAAATTACAATAACCATTGTACCCACTGTGATTCACAGCCCTACAGTCTGTGGTTCACAGTTCCTGTCAACCACCTCCCAATTATGAAAATATGCCCAAAATGAAAAATATGAAAAAATATGTACATATTTTGATTAAATATGTAGAAATATTTATTTATTTTGATCAAATATGTATAAATATGCGATAACATCCAAATATGTGGAAATATATGAAATAAAAGTAGACTCAAATGGCTTAAAAAGTGTCAGTATGAATACTTCTAGTAGAAAAACGTCTGTAAATTGCCTAGAAAAAAATATGTAAATACATACGAATCCGTTCCCTACTTATAACTGTAAGGAGCTCATTAATTTTGCTCGACCTGCCTGGCGGTATCGGTACCAGCTTATGCTGGAATTTAACTTTTGATTTCTGTTTTTTTATTTATATATATATATAATTTTTCGTATTGTTTTGTTTTTCAAGGTCTACTCGTTTTTGTTTCTTTAATTTTTCACTTAATTTGTTATTTCAATATTAATAATTAATTAACTTTTTCATCATTAATTTTAATATTGTATAGTACTTTTATGTTTCATAATATTCCCTTTTCCAGTGTTATGTATTTATTTATTTTTAGAGTTTGTATTTTTCTTTACTTTTTTCTTATTATTTACTTTCTTATTAAAGAAAGTAAACTCTTTTATTATAATAATACAACAATATTTTTGATATAATGTTTAAAACATCTTTCTCTGGCTGACGGATATAATTCCAAGCCGTAAGTATTATGTATTAATCTTTCTGATTATGTAAATTTTTAAGTAAAATATTATTATTATTACCTGACTAGGAAGGAGTTAGTTCTGTAAAATGTAGTTCAGGAGCTTTCTCTGCAACTACGTTAGTACCAGAAAATTCCATCGAAGAACATGCAGGAACTGAAGGAAGAAATTTATATCGTATAATTTATTATACGATAATTTATTTATATCGATACATCAGCTTTGAATGAGAAATGCCAGTTCTTATCTTTTTTTTGTTTCATGTTAAAATATTGTTGCCAGTAATTTCACAAATTATCTTCTTTTAGATGATATTTTAAGTAGCCATTTTCGCGAAAAGTGGTGTATATACATTAAAAGAACTTATATAAAAAAATCTGATGTGAAACACTCATACGATTTTCTCTTGCTACCATTTACAGTAACTTATAATTGACAAACTTTCTTGAAAGTTATAATTTTAAAAAAATGTTTAATAGTCTTCATTTTATATTTTTTGAGGGACAAAAACAGCAGTGCCTGTTTCTCTATTTCTAACAGTTTCTCCAGAATCCCTCTATAATCAATTTTATTTAAAAAAAAAAAATGTTACTAACAAAAGTGATAGGTCTCTGAATTGTAATTAGTACACTAAGTTTAATAAAACTCCGTTGGTGTCTTTATGCAGAAAACTGAAAAAAATTTCTTCCGTAATCCGTAAATTGAAACAGCATTTCCGGTTAATCAATTTTCTTCAAACTCGCAAATTTTGCATTTCATTTAATTGTAAGTTATTCTATAGATGATAAAATCGTATAATAATCTGGAATGGCACATTAATGGAAAACATAACCCCCCACACATTTACAAAGCAGTAATTAGGCCTGTGGTTAGTTACGGTAGTGAAACATGGTCCTTAACGAGAAGTGATGAGCGCCTTCTCAATATATGGGAAAGGAAAATACTGAGAAAAATATATGGACCCGTTAAAGATGGGGAGGATTGGAGAATAAAGACCAACAGGAATTACGAGACAAAGACCAGGATTTGGTTGGATTTATAAAGAAGGAAAGGCTTAAGTGGATTGGGCATGTGGAGAAGATGGAGGAGGACAGGATCCCTAAAAAGATATGTGCCGGACACCCAGGAGGGCAGAGAAGAAGAGGAAGACCGAGGTCGCGATGGTTGGAAGGAGTGGAGCGGGATTTGAGAGAGATGGGAGTCAGGAGATGGCGTAGATTGGTCCAGGACAGGGCGGAGTGGGCAGCTGTGACTGAGGAGGCCAAGATCCTTCAAGGATTGTAGAGCCAGAGAAGAAGAAGAAGAAGAAGATAACACCCCACCGTCCCCCAAAAACCCCAATTAAATGAATTTTCCTGGAAAAAATATTTTAAATAAAAGTCCATGGAGTAGTAGTGTCTATGTTGCCGGCAAAGTATGAAATTCAGGCATTCTATAGAATACCTAGGCATTTCATATAGTAAGTACCTAGCTACGTTAGGCATAGTAAAAAATATCCTTTTTATTTCATATCTGGGCTAGGCATATCATACATTGCCTAGGCATTCCATAGAATGTCTATGTCGTCTTTGGCAAAGTATGGAAAAGCTTAAAAACTATATCTATTAATCGCCGTATATAATTATGGTCTAATTATTGCTGCTAAAGAAGGAAAAGGATTGCGAGTTTCGGTCTTTCTTAAAAAAATCTGCTGTGAAACACTCACACAACTTTCTCTTACTCCAGTTCTCAAAATTATAAGAAACAAATTTTATAGTTCTTGCACCAAATTTAATGAAATTTGTCGAAAACTGTAAAAACTATTCATTAAAGGCGCACTTCCGGTTTACTGATTTCCTTCAAACTCGGATGTTTGGCCATCTATTTATTTCTAATCAATTTCATTCGGATGATAGAGTCGTATAATCAACTATGATACCACTTTAGAGGAAGCTGTGACCCTACCCCTCTCCTAAAAGTGCC
This sequence comes from Triatoma infestans, assembly GCA_011037195.1. Lineage (NCBI taxonomy): Eukaryota > Metazoa > Arthropoda > Insecta > Hemiptera > Reduviidae > Triatoma > Triatoma infestans. The sequence continues at coordinate 27,078 of JAAEAF010005158.1, forward strand.
CTTAAATGAATTTTTCCAAAGAAATCTTTTATATAAAAGTTGTAGATCTTTGTATGTTTAGTTTATATATGTAGTTTCAAGAAAATCGTCAGGGCCATTTTTGAGAAAATCGCGAAAAAATCATTTAGTAAAGTGTTAAAACAAAAGCACTTCCGGTTATCCGATTTTCCTCAAATTCGGAATTTCAACAACATATTTAATTCTAATTAACATTATTTAAATGAGCGAATTGTATAATAAACTGAAATAGCACTTTAGAGGTTAACCTAACCCCAACCCTCCCCCAAAAGTGCCTTTGAATGAATTTTCCCAGAGAAATGTTTCAAATATAAGTTGTAGCTCTTTGTATGTGTAGTTGGCGTGAAAAAGTAAAAAAAAACAACTAGTAAAGTGGTACTTCCGGTTGAGGAATTTTGACAGATAACGCACAGTCAGATCGCATGGTAATACCTAAACGGAATATCAAGTTTCAGCTTTCTACGGTTTTTCGTTTTTGAGCTATGCTGTTTACATACACACACACACACACATACCATTTGCTAAAAACCACTTTTTTGGACTCAGGGGACGTCAAAACGGATATTTCCGGTGAAAACTCAATATCGAAAATATGACAGGATTACAATACTTCCTCTTACTAAGAGTAAGAGGAAGTAAAAATAAAAAAACTTAAATTCTTGCCAACGTTTCGACAAATATATTGTCTTTTTCAAGGCATAAAAAATAAAAAAAAAAACCAATGAATAATCTTCAAAACATATCAAAATTTAAATTTAATAAATAAATTTTGATATGTTTTAATGATTATTTAATAGTTTATTTTTTATTTTTTATGCCTTGAAAAAGACAATATATTTGTCGAAACGTGGCAAGAATTTAAGTTTTTTTATTTTTTTAAAAAAGACCAAACTCACAATCCTTTTCCTTCATACAAATAACGGTCGAGAAGAATTTTCCATAATTGCTGCTAAATTTTACCGAAGGAACGAACGCTTTTCACAAGTAGCTGGTAATGTTTATCTGTTAAAAATACACTATTCCTTACTGTACTATTTCTTCTTTTTCGGCATCGAAACACATTTTTATCCATCATTAGAACTATAAACCACACGGGATAACCTGAATACATAACCTCACCAACTAGCTGTACAGGGAAGGTTAATTTGCCTGCTTCCAAAGAATAGCTAGGCAAATTAGAGAAATGGGGTAAATTCTACATATTGCCTGACGCCTTTAGGTGTTATATGAAATGCCTAGGCCTTCTGTAGAATGCCTGATTTCATACTTTGCTGGTAACATATACAGGCTGTCCCAAGGTATATGGTTAAGGATTTTTTATCAGAAACTAAGATAGCTAGAAAAAAAACTAAAAAATACGTGTCCCCCTTAGTTTTTTTGTTAGAAATCCAAATTTAATTTGCAAATTTGTTTTGGTGCTTCCAGAAACGACACGCAGGCACCAACTACATTATTTCAAATGGGGAGGTGTGGTTTTTATTTAAGAAATAGATTCCTCTATTTTTTTTGTAAATGATTTACTTGAACGTTTTTTTTACTTTGAGCAATATTTTACAAGTTATGAAATAAAAAAATGATTCCTATAAGAAATTTCAAAATGATATTATAATGTTTTTTTGATTGAATAAGAAGAAAATTACTATTTTATTATAAATTTTACTCCTCATTAATTACAGATCTTGCTCGAACTGGCCTCCACCATTAGAGATGCATAGACGTGCTCTTTCCTGCCAATTGTATCTTACGGCCACAGAAATACATCTCTAACGGAGGAGGCCAGTTCGAGCAAGACCGGTAATTAATGAGGAGTAAAATTTATAATAAAATATTGCTTTTCTTCTTATTCAATCAAAAAACCGTTATCATTATCATTTTGAAATTTCTTATAGGAATCATGTTTTCATTCATAACTTGTAAAGTATCGCTCAAAGAAAAAAAAAACCGTTCAAGTAAATTTTTCTTACAAAAAATAGAGGAATCTATTTCTTAAATAAAAAACATACCTCCCTATTTGAAAAAATGAAGTTGGTGCCTGTATCTCGCTTCTCGAAGCACCAAAACAAATTTGGATTTCTAACAAAAAACTACGGGGACACCTTTTTTATAGTTTTTTCTAGCTATCTTAGTTTCCGAGGAAAAGTCGTTATCCATATACCTTAGGACACCCTTGTATATTATGTTGTATAAATGCAAAGTTTATAGGATTTTGTTGGAGCCGTTTTCGAAAAAAGTCGTAAATAAACTGAAAATTTGATTCAATAAAATGGTACTTCTGATTCACCGATTATAAAACCCTTAGTGTCACCCTCTGACAGCAATTAAACTAAATATCATGTTTTTAAACTTCCTAGGATTTTCCGTTTAAATTATGCTGAATAAAACCACAGACACCTTACATATACATACAGGTTAATTTCTTTAAAGAAAAAAACCACACTTTTTCAGACTTCAAAACATCTGAAAACATGTATTTCCGGTGCGGATTTAATTTTGAAAATTGTAAGATCCGCAAAATATAAATACTAGGAAAAAAATGCACAAGATATGTATCTTAAAGTACTTAGGTTCGGAACCTAAAGTACACTGCAATTAGCTAGTTTTAAGGAAATCCTGACTTAGCAGGGAGGTCTATACATTTCAGGGATAACTGCAGGCGGCACCCCTATTAAATCCTGGTACTATGGAGCTTAGTAAGAAAAAAGAAAAAAGCCCAAGTAAAGGTTTTTGTATTCAGTTTTGTTGAACAAGTTTTTAGTGTACGTGTGGAGATTGCAATTACCTACTAACAGCGTAACATAGGATAGCCAGTTCGGTCGGCTTTATGGTATACAAGGATTAAGAACAGCTAATGGTAAAGGGAGAAGAGTGGACCACACCATGTGTGGTGTTTGTGTGTGTGTGTGTGTGTGTGTGTGTATGTGTGTGTGTGTGAATGGATAGGAAAACTTGACAGTAGAATCTCTCAGGTTACTTTATATACCCTTAACTAGGAAAGCTGGATAGAGAGATGTATGTATGTGAACGCCGACAAGATCCTTTCAAAAGGGCTTCCTACTTTTACAACTACTATCGTCACAAAGAAATATATCAAGAAATATTGTGTGTGTGTGTGGATATGTGTGCGAGTGTTTGGAAGATGATGTCTTAACTCTAATGGGGTTTCACCCTTTCAGCTGACAAACATGTTCTTTTATAAGAAGCGACAGGTCCATACAATGGAGAGGAAACCTTCATCCCTATTTACAAGGGGGAATATATGTATGTTGGTGTGTGTATGTGTGTTCTAGTACAAGAGAGCAAGAGAGTTTAGAGTGAAAAGAGAATGTTTCTCTTTCTTGGACAAGAAATGGTTTATAGGTTGGTTGGTGGTGAGAGCGTAGCATGTATGCTGTCATTATGTCTATCCATTCTAGTTTAGTTTGCACTTTAAAAACTGAACATGAAAAGATTTTGAGTTAACAAGGAGCAAGGGGTGGGGGGCAAATTAAGAAATAAAAAAAAAACTGAGTGATTTTTGAAATGTACTTTTCTATGCCCCCTCTAATTAATTATATGGCATGAATAACCTAATTGTTTGAAGGAAAATCACCACATTTAAAAGTGTGGTGTCTAATATTTTCTTGTGCAATTTTAATCCATTTCATTTTAATATGTAGGGATTAATCCCTGTTCACTGATTGTCCATTCCAAAATTTTGGGATGTTTTAGGATTCACCGTGGCTATATGGTAAGCTCAGATGAAAGCAAGACTGGGTATTTCCCCTTACAAACACCAAACTCGGAATCGTCACTTTCGCTTAATGCTGCTGAGCAAGAAGAGAAAGTATTGCGATAATGTCAGATTTCATACATACGAGGCATGTCCAGTAAGTAAGTGTACTGAATTTTTGTAGGTTACAAAAATTTTTATTTGAACAAAAAAAATTACCTGGTTACATTAGTACATATGTAAGCTATTTTTCGACATAGTCACCATTCCTCTCAATGCAGGTGGTGAACCGGGGTATTAATTTTTTGATGCCTTCCTCGAAGTAGTTTCCCGCCAATCCCTTCGTCCACTTCTCCACCACCCCTTCACCTCCTCGTCGGTTGAAAACCTTTTTCCACCCATATGCAGCTTCAGGGAGGTAAAGAGATAGTAATCTGAAGGTGCTAGGTCAGGGGAATGCGCGGGATGGTTCAGACATCCCATTTAAACGAGGCAAGCAGTGTGTGGTCTGGCATTGTCGTGCAGCAGGCAGACTCCCTTTGTCAGCATGCCTCTCCTTTTGTTCTGAATCGCCCTCCGCAATTTTTTTAGGGTCTCACAGTATCTTGCAGAGTTGATGGTCTCCCCTTGAGGCATATATTCAATTAAAATTATGCCTTGACAGTCCCAAAACACAATGCCATGATTTTCTTGGCTGAAATTGTGGTTTTGAACTTTTTGGCGGAGGGTGAAGAGGTGTGACGCCACTGTTGAGACTGCCTTTTGGTTTCAGGTGTGTAGTGTGCAACCCAAGTTTCATCTCCAGTAATGATGGAGCGGAGAAATTCATCTGCATGGAGTTTGTAGCGTCTCAAAAACTCTTGCCCGGCAACAAGTATTTCACACTTGGCGGGAGATTGGATTGACATTTTTCAGGAAACGTATTGTCGCGTCGACAGTTCTCAACGTACTGACCTCAAACCGGTCTCGTTGCGGAGGGGAAGAATCAGGCTACATGACAGTGTAGCCAACATGTCGAAAACAAAATCCCTCCGGCCGTGAGTTCCTCAGTACACTTACTTACTGGACATGGCTCGTACATTAAGGCTTCCTGATACAAAAATAAAATGTCTTTAGCAAAACATCTGTGTGTGAGATTTTATCCGTAAAACTTACGTCAAAACAATGAATGAAAACCAGAAACTGGTCAGGAACATCAGAAATATGCATGCTAAGGTCTGAATAAAGTCCCCAGATATTATCCAACATTGCAGTGCCATCCATATATTTAACATCTTTGTGTGTGTATGTGTATTGTTATTATTACTTGTCTTTGGGGAGGGATCAAACCCTATGCTATCCAAAGCCCCATCTGGGCCCATATAACTACCCCAAGAAAAAAATTGAACGGGTCTTGAACAAATATCCAGACCCGAGTCTAATCCATCTAAGATTCACCGCAGTCCTAACAATCGGATAATCACCTTAAAAGGGGAAACAGCCTAAACACTTCCACAGACATCCGGTTCCGACAAAGGTCCTGAACCTTATTTCCTCACATCCCAGGCAATCTGTCATAACATGGATGGGTGTTTCCTCTTCTGTCTCACAGACTGTACAAAATGGATCCGGCATGAGCCTCATTACATAGAGATGTCTCCTTAAACCACCATGTCCAATTAGGGATCCAACCAGATGCCTGAGTGAGCTCGTGTGTATGTGTAAGTTATCATGTGAAGTAAATACCTGAAAAAACTAAAGGTTGCAGGTAGTTCAAACTTTATATTATTCTGTATACTATTACCGTATCCGACAAAGATTCCGGACAAAATTTTTGTCGTTTTTTTTTCTCTTCTTTTTTCACTTTTTTGTGAATTGTTCGAAAAAAATTGCTCTAAACCTTTTCATTAAACTATACATATAAAAAGGCCTATCACTTTTATTTGATTATTAAATAAAAACACAAAGTTTAAATTTTTTATTTTTTTCTGTTATTGCAGTAAATCCAGTTTTCTTTTTTAAAATTATCTTGTAAAAAACGTTCACATAATTTTCAAAAGTATTAGTTTCGGGAAACGACTCTTTTCCCTTCTCCAGCAATATTGTACAGTAAAGCCATCTATTGGAGATAATGCAATAATAGTAGGAAATGTGGATTGATGACATGATTACACAAATTCACCGTCAACTAGCATTTTTATGAACAAGTTCTATTTAAGAATACTTTGTAAGAAGAAAAGGCTCCCTACGCGTTGGTCTAGTGGCTAGCGTACACGCCTTTCTTGCGAGAATTCAGGGTTCGATTCGCTTGAGGGCAAAGTCGGTGTTAACCTAGCATCGTGTTAAAAAATGGGAAGCTACAGTTAGTAGCGCCCTAGGTTGTGAAGACCGGAACTAAACGGCGTGAGAACTGCGGGTTGTGCTTACCACACGCCCCCCCCTATTCAAATCGCCGTCTGGCAAGCCTTAGCCACCTTCATGGGCTGTTGCGCCATAGGGGTTTGTAAGGAGAAATGATTATTTGGAGAGAAATGTATGAGCGTAGAGTGGTGTTATTAATAAAGTACGTTGATGTTAAAATTATTGATTGTTTTAAAGGTTGATTTTGATTAACTAGCTTGGACAGATCATTCGGATCTGTAAAAATGACTTTTTAACGGAAAAGCTTGACGTTATATTCAATTCAAAGTTCAACTCTGTTGTTGACATTTCGATAATAGTTACAGTAAACTCTTGAATGCTTTTTTCTAGACTGACTTTTTGATTTCTTGCTTAGACTTTTTTGAATGTGGAATTCGAAAAGTTGAAGCCCCAAAATTGCCCGTGTTTAAATATATGTTTTCTTGTTTCTTGGTGGTTAGGATGCGGCCATAGCGCTTGGCTAGTATCAACCAAATATGGAGTCTTCAGCGCTTTTTGCGGTGAATTTCCTCAACAGAAAACTGTTCCAATAGACAATAATAAACGATTTTTTTTTTTTTTTTTTTTTGGAGGGTTCGTGCTCGACTCTGCGACCATCATGTGATCTATTGTACCCCCTCTGGTGCCGCAAGTGAGCTTGCTCATCTACAGCACTCTCTCCAGGAATCACAGAATCCTGGAGGGTTCTCTAGGGTGGGTAAATAGTAAATGAATTAAATAGATAAGTTCATCGAACTATTAGAAGCATTGTTAAATAAAAGTAAATACATTTTAACAAGTATATAATATGGAAGATTCAATTAAAGTTGATGATGGTTTTTGTTCGGCCAATTTAATTCCAAATGAACATATAATTACAGGGTTTGTTAGTTTGTTTTTTTTCTTGTTTTTTTTTTTTTTTCTTTGCTTCGTACAGTTCAATTAGCACATTATTCATCTTAATGAGCGTGTATTTAACGTTATGCGAAGAATTTCTAGAGCCACCTAAGGTTATTTTTGCCGTCCTTAATATTCTTCTTCAGTCTTCATTCTTTATTTTATTTTATTTTTTTATTCTATTCCTTTTATCTCTTTCTTATTGTGCTTTAAAATTCTTTCGTGGAACATCTATCTGTCTGTAGAGTTAGCCAAGCCAAATAGCGATTGGTGGAATCCATCCAATGACAAAACACAATGACATCTGAAGGTGGTCTCTCTCCCTTTTCTTGATCGGCGAATAGTTTTGTATTCGTTTTATTTTTTAATACTTTTATTTTTATTCGAATACATTGTCAGTTTGCCGAACTGAATAACAATTCGATTTGAAACTTTTTTTTTCTTTTTTTTACTGTGCACAGCCTTCTATTATCTTAAATTTTTATGCAATGCTAAAAACTATAACAATGAATAATCGAAAACAAAAGAAATGTCTTTTAATGAAGACAACAATTGAATTTCATTAATTATTGTAAACTATATTTTTTCTTTGTACAGTTGTTTTTTGTTTTTTAGTGGCCGAATCTTCGAAGTAGTAATAAACATTATATTCCTTTGTTAAACATAAATGAGAAATGAGATAAATATTTGTAATGGGAGCCGAAGCATCGAAGATTCATAGGATCCGAAGAAAACTAATCAAAATTTAGTTACTCCCCACCTAGGCCAGACTATGAAGGGGATCAGTTCGATTCATATAAATAGAGCGACAGCAGTACAGTTCAAGACAGTTTACGACCCGTTTACAACCAGTTAGCCACCTATCTACTACATTTCTCATCACTCAGCCAGTCTGTCTCTTTATATTGCTCTCGTTATCTAGCTTTTATTTTACTGTAAAGTACTTGCAGTGTTGTGTGTTCTATTCATTATACTGTGTTCAGTATATCATCTAGTTTATTTCTCTCTCATTCCTAAATTCATTCTCTCAAATTCTCTCGCCTTCTCACATCCATTCTATATTTGTTTCAGAAAGTGTTTTTTATTTCTTTATTTACCATCTATTACTGCTGTCTCTGGGGAGGAGAAATTGATGCCATCAGCTTCAACCAGAAGTCTCTCTTCAAACTCCTTTTTTTCTTTTTCGTTTTAATTTTTTAATTTTAAGGCGCATCAACATGTATGGTTATTGGCGCCCGGAACCTTCTCAGTGCACTACCGGCCTCCAGACAGTGTTCTCTCAATACAGACAACACAGGAGCTGTAGAGGCACCTAGGAAGAAAAAAATAAGAGTAGCAAAGCTGGACTCGATCCCGGGTCTTTTGCATGAGAGTTCAGTACGCTAACCACTTAGTTATTCCCTTCCCTAAACTAAAGTCTTCAGACTCCTAAGACTAATTAAATAGACAATGCTCTAATTTGTGGGCGCCTGGCTAAATAGCTAACCCAGCGTATATATAATCAACAATTTTATTAGCGTCGATGCTTATAAGAAAGAATATAATGAATGAAATTATATTTTAGATTTTAAGAATCTACACTTTAGCAACGTTTGTCATCTTTCTATTTGGATTCGTGATTTCCAGGAAGAAACTCCCGGTTTAAGGCGCAAAAAAAAAAAAAGAAACTAGAAAGTCAATAAAACAAGTATATCCTGCTTGAAAAAAAAAACAAAACAAAGAAATCTGATTTCTAATCAAAATCAAAATAAATACCAAAAAAATTAATGGAGAAAGGACTACTACTACCATCATTAATTGCTTGTTTATCTTAGTTTCCAAAGAGAAAGTGTAGATAAATATGTATATAAATCTGACAAATTAATTTGTGCTTGATTATATATAAATGTGTATATGTTGACAGAAATATAAAAAATTTGTTATTTTATTTTTGAATAGTATATATTTATTTTATTTTATTTTATTATTTTTTTTTTGAAATGGGGAATCACAGGTGCTATAGCAATTTTCAAGTCATTCTTATATTAAAAGAGATATGTTGAATGTAAACTTAAAACATATGGTTTATACGATTTATTACTTTATATGTTTGTGTGTAAGTGAATGTGTATAAGTATAGGTAATTTGCAATTCAAAATAGACACAAATATATACAAAATACAAGCGCATTTATATATATACACACACACATATATATATAAGACAAGTTATTATATACGTATAGTGGAATGGACAGAAGGTGGGTATTTGTAAGGTTGTGCAATCAAAATGATATACAATCTACTAAATAATATTTCTGTCAGCCATGTTCAATTATACCTACTGGTTTAATATTTGATAGTTCTAACTGTTTTACTATACTCTGTGTGTGTGTGTGTGTGTATTAGTTACTATATACTTCTATTGCCTTGTTATGCCAACAACTAAACTACAAATTTGTCTGAAAATATCTCCTGTGTGTGCTTGTGCATGAGTTAGAGAGAAAATTTCAATACGTACGTTTTAAAAAATAAAATTCCTTCTAATAATTTATGATTATATAAAGTGATTTTATATAAATTAATTCTATAATCAGTTTTTTGTTTTGTTTTTGTTTTTATAAGTGAATATGGAAAATTCTTCTCGACCGTTATTTGTATGAAAGAAAAGGATTGTGAGTTTCGGTCTTTTTTAAAAAAAATAAAAAAACTTAAATTCTTGCCAACGTTTCGACAAATATATTGTCTTTTTCAAGGCCTACAACATATAAATACAATAGGTTTTTTTTTTTGAAAGTCAAAATCAAAAAACAAAAATCAGAATGTAATAAAAATATAAAAAATAAATATGGATTAATCTATAAAATTTTTTTTGGTTTACTTACATAAAAAATAAAGAAAACAAACTATTAAATAATCTTCAAATCATATCAAAATTTGAAAACTTATGTATAATTTTGGAATTAAAAGTTGAGAACACCTCAACAACACAGAGAATAGTGAACAAATAAACCATATTGAACAGCAGGCAGGTATATTTATAACGGGACTACTGGAGAGAGGGGTCTATTTGGAAAAACAAGGTCAAGGATTAAGAAATCAGGTTGTGATAAATTGAAGAGAGACTGTTGGTATCTGTCCTGTAATTAATAGAATTTTTCTTTTTTTTTATATATAGCATTTCTAAAAAATTAAGTTTTTTCCTATTACGTTCAGTTGCCAAAATACTGGTGTTGGAAAAATCAAAATCGTGTCTTTTATCAGTATGATGTTTAGTGAGTGCTTTTATGTTATCAGAGTTAGGTTTGTTTTTTCTACAGTCATAATCGTGTTGGTATTACCTGTTCTTTAAATATTGTTTCGTTTGTCCAATATAAGTGGCTGGACATTGTTGGCAATTTATTTTATAAATAATATTTGATTGTAATTCAGTCGGCGTAAGGTCTATTAATTTAGAGAACAGTTTGTGTATTGTATTCGTTGTTTTATGTGCTAGGACTTTGGATATTTTTTCTGATAGGTTTCTTACATAAGAAAAGGAGATATATTTCGGAATAGATGTGGAATTGGGATTCAACGATGAAATTTGGTTATTATCCGAAATACGGGGCAAAATACTATTGTTAAGAGGCAATTCAAATATTTATTTACATAAAGATTTCGGATAACCATAAGTTTTGATAGGATATTTAGGTTTTTTCGTGAAATTTAGAGTGGCTAAGGGTGAGGACGCGTTTTGTGAAAGCTTTCAGGAAATTGATCTTTTGGGAATAGGGATGATAGGAATTAAAATGTAAATAACGGTCTGATCTAATAGATTTAACATACCAATCTGTAATTAAAGAATTGTGGTGGCGCAGTACTGTTAAGTCAAGGGTAAATGAAATTAAGTCTCATATTATTTCAATTTGTAAGAAAAAAATGTAGTTGATTATTTCATTTATTTTGATTTGAATTAATTAATTTAATAAATTTTTTAATAAATTAAAGATTATTATTTTTTTTTTTATTTATTTTAGATAATTTTTTTTGGGGGGGATTTTCCTGCGTTTTGCCTTAATTATTTCAGCTAGAATTTTAATAATATATAATTTCAGGGAGAAATAGGATTAGCTCAATAGGACAGCGCTAGACTCGCACGTAGAGGTCACAGCGGTGCTACCCTTAGACGTTGTCGTCCTAGAAACTCTTTACAGCTGATTGTCCAGAAATGGTTATGATCACTTTCCGGAGGCATTTGGAGATTGCCCCGTAGATTTTTAGACCTACTCTAGTATGTTCTATTTAATAGAGTTTGGATAGAAGGTTTATGAATGTGTTTTACTTTCTCTTTTACTCCTAGTAAGAGAAAGTATTGTAATCGTGTCAAATTTTTCGTATTGAGTTTTTCACTGGAAATATCTGTTGAAGGGTCCCCTGAGTCCAAAAAATGGTTCTTAGCAAAGGTCTCGTGTTGGGTGTTGTGTATATGTGAAACAGCATATAGTTTTAATGATGGATAAAAATGTGTTCGCTGGCGAAAAAGACGAAATAGTACAGTAAAGGAATAGGTATTTCAACAGTAAACATTACCAGTACTTGTGAAAAGCGTTCTTGCCTCGGTTTAAAATTAGCAGCAATTATGGAAAATTCTTCTCGGACCATTATTGTATGAAGGAAAAAGGATTGTGAGTTTCGGTCTTTTTTAAAAAAATAAAAAAACTTAAATTCTTCCAACGTTTCGACAAATATATTGTCTTTTTCAAGGCATAAAAAATAAAAATAAAACTATTAAATAATCTTCAAAACATATCAAAATTTGAAAACTTATGTATAATTTTGATACGTTTTGAAGATTATTTAATAGTTTATTTTTTATTTTTTATGCCTTGAAAAAGACAATATATTTGTCGAAACGTTGGCAAGAATTTAAGTTTTTTTATTTTTACTTCCTCTTACTCTTAGTAAGAGGAAGTATTGTAATCCTGTCAAATTTTTGATATTGATTTTTCACCGGAAATATCCGTTTTGACGTCCCCTGAGTCCAAAAAAGTGGTTTTTAGCAAATGTCTGTGTGTGTATGTGAACAGCATAACTCAAAAACGAAAAACCGTAGAAAGCTGAAACTTGATATTCCGTTTAGGTATCACCATGCGATCTGACAGT